>CAJVQA010001634.1:0-24738 GCA_910591915.1 Cetraspora pellucida
ATATTGAGGCCGGCCCAATATCCTTTTCCTTCGGTCCAAAATTCAGCAACCTGGTTGGTGGTACCTCTCACCTGAGGTTCTTGCCTGCCTGAATTCTTCACATTGGTATCCATTTCCTAGGTTTAGCCTTTACAGTAGTACTGTCGAAGATCCATGTTACCTCTCTGCTCGGAATTTCCAAGTGAGCTCTGGTTTCTCAGTTCTACAGATTTACACAGCCTGAGAACTTATTTTAGGTTTGCACCGCCCAGTACCAGTTTGCATTCCTCTGTGTAACAGGTTACACAGATGCTCCAGATCTGCCAGTCATGCTAGTATGACCATAGTTACAGGTATCCTATCCCAACTGATCAACAGAATGCTATTGCCATAATACCATCTATATATTACATAGGTGATTATCCAAATTTCACCATTGGTGGGTTTTGAACTTACAACCTACCACTTGGAAGTATGACAACTTATCCACTTCACTAAGTTGCCACACCTGATTGCAAAAGTTAATTTTGCTATAGTGATATTAGGTCTGTTATAAAAATAAATACAAAAAGTTCTGAGAGATTTATCTCAAAAATAAAATAGTTCTAAGATTAAGACAATGATCTGAACTTGACCTAGTAATGTTAATACAGATGCAGGTTTAGAGAGTTTAAAATAGAACATTCAAGCAAGGATGTTAGATATAGCAATTAGTAAAGAACTTTTAAATAAGCTTCTTAAATAGATAATATAAAAAACTTATATATATAGCCAATTGTACACTCTTTTTGTAGTAGTTTATAGAATTATATTACCAAAAAAAGTATTACTAAAAGATCAAAAAGGTCATTTTAAAAAAATTATAATAATAAAAAAAAAATTCAAAAAAGAAAAAATAAACATAAATAATAATCATCAACTCTTTTTGCCAATCTTTAATTTCAAAGCAGAGCAAAAACAAAACATAAAATATGACCAAAACAGAATAGAAAACAGTCCTTAGACTTTTGAGAAAAAAGAGTTTATGTTCAAAAATACATAAACAATAGTAGAAGTATAACAACAGAAAAGATATTTCTAACAAACTAAACTTGCTTT
This sequence comes from Cetraspora pellucida, assembly GCA_910591915.1. Taxonomy (NCBI): domain Eukaryota; kingdom Fungi; phylum Glomeromycota; class Glomeromycetes; order Diversisporales; family Gigasporaceae; genus Cetraspora; species Cetraspora pellucida. The sequence goes on from CAJVQA010001634.1 coordinate 1,078, forward strand.
TAGAAAAATTTTTCTTTTTTTTAGTATAAAACTTTAAATGTTTAGGAAATCATAATTAACTTCGAAAAACAAAAAAAAACATATGGCTAATTAAACAATAATAACAAACAACAAACAACAAAGTTATGTTCCTAATTAGGAAATAGATAGATAAGCTATTAGTAAATAGTAGCATAATGCAGATTGCACATGAACAACTCAAAGAGAAAATTGTACAAAATAGAAATTCAATGAATAAATTAAATAGATCAGACTATTGATATAAACATTATGTACTACATTAAGAGAGCAGATGATAAAAATTGAAGATATTTAAATTCTGAATTGTTGGATCAAATTTTAACAATGTTTGCAAAAGAATCAAGCAATATAGAGCATATAGCAAAGAACTTAGCAATAAACAACCCAAACCATATTATACTAAGCAATATACTACTTTATAAACAAATTCTTAAAGTCTTGAGTTTAGCAAAATTAAGCTAGCTTGAAGAAGACATAATAGATGAATAGGCACAAAGACTTAGACTGTTAAATCAGAACCCAGAATCAGTTAAATATATTACAGACATGAGTAAAAAAGAAATACTTAAAGAAGAAAAAAAAATAGAAAAAATAAAGAAACTTAACAGCATGAAAAAGATGTAAATATCAATAACAAAAAAAAGATATCAAGATGTAGCAAAAGAAGAAATACTACAAGGAAAACCAATCCAAATAATAAATGAAATCATTTGCCAGATGGAGGAGATTAACATTAATACATTACAAGATACATAACAAAGAAGTTCTTCATCAAGCACAAACCAAACTCTTATGAACAAATTAAATGAAGCAAAAGAAACAAAAAGAAAAAAGATAAAGAAGAACACAGAAGCTCCAAAAGATAGCATTATCTAAGCTGTTAGGAAAAATATAGAAAACATCAACAAAAAAATAATAGAATTAAAAGAAGAAAACATGACATATAAAGATCAATCTTTATTGACACAATTGAATACAGCCAATAGTCACCAAAAAATAGAGTATGTAATAAGAACATGTTCTTCAAAGCAAACATGCCTACATACATTTTGCCTGGAGAAACAAACAATGAAAGAATAAAATATGTGCAATAGATACTGGGCAAAAGCTATCACATTAAGACAATTAAAAAAGTTTTTAAAAATAGAAACAACTAGGTAGAAGTAGACTTTGACTGTAAACATAGTTGAGATGCAGCGATAGACAGAATTCGAGAAAAAGAAGGTAAATGGCTTAAGCTTTTTTCAGAAAAAGAGAGAAACAAAGAATCAAAACTTGAACAACAAGTCAAAAACAACAACAAAAAAGAGAAAAAAAGATACAAAAGCCAACTGAAAAAAAAAGAATATAAGAAGAAAGAGAACTTGTTTATAACAGAAAATGAAATAAATTTATATAGCTGTTTTACAATATGGGACCTACCTGTGAATATCAATGCAGAGGAAATTAAACATATATGTAAAAGCTTCAAGAAGATACAAATAAGACATATCAAAAAATCAAAACACAAGGCATTAGCAGTAGTTTAAGCAAAACAACTTACTGATGAGAACATTTTATAGACTTTGCTAATTGGTGTTTATAAGTTGGCAAGAGTAACCAAAGGTGATAAAGATTACACACAATGTGATCTCCAAAACTTATTCACAACAAGATTAACAGAACTCTCAGACAATGCTTCAGAAGTATTGCTACTACATTGCTTAAAAAACAAGAGAGCAAAATCAGTTTACATACCACCTAACAGAAATAGAAACCAAAGAAGAGCAGCAACAATTACCTTTGCATCAGAAGAAGAAATGAAAACAGCACAATCCAAACTAATAAGATTTAATAACCATCTTCTATATTGGAAAAACTTTCAAGAAAAGTGAATTAGGAAAAAAAAAGGTAGTAGCAGTCAAAGACATCTAAATACAGAAGAAACATTTATCAATGTGAATGAAGATGAGCAAAAGGTTGACAAAAAAGAAACAACCAAGAAGAAAAACAATAAAAGCAAAAGTGTCAGTCAAATAAAACAAACAGAAGAAGATAATTCTAATTCACAAATGCAAGATTTGCTTCAAAGAATCCTAGAAAGACTAGACAGACTCAAAGTTCAGCAAGACAAATCAATAAAAAAAATATAGCTAAAGACAAAAGATGGCTTAGCTAATCACTCTTAAGGGCACCACAGTTGAACTAATGAAAAAGAATAAAAAGCTTGAAGGTTTCCTATAAAGAGAAAGAGAAATATATAAGAAAAGCATAACAACTTCTTATCAAAAAAAAAAAAACTAAAAAAAGAAAAAACAAAAACAAAAAACATAAAAGCAAAACAAGACCAATTAAAGAAGAAATGAAAACAAGAAAAGAAAGGAATTAAAATAGCATGTCATAACATTAATGGACTAAAAATCAATAGGTGGAAGCTTAAAAATTTGCTTGGCTAGGCAGAAAAGAAGAAAATTGCAATATTAGGAGTCATAGAAACAAACATTACTAAAAGAAAAAAAGGTTTTTGGTATATTTGTTAAACAAAAATTATATAAGATACTAGACAAATGCAGCAAAAGATTAGAAAAAAAGATCAAAGGTAAAAATTCTAATAGAAGAACAATGGGAAAAGTATGTAGGTGCAGTTAAGAGAATAAGTGAATACATAATAGAGATCACATTATACTTCAAGCAATTGGAGTTAATAGTAATAGAAGTTTATATACCACTAAGTAACAAAATAATAGAGAAAAACATCTAACAAAAAATTGTAAAAATAGTTACCAAATAGAAAAGACAAACACAATTTGTAATTATAGATGACTTTAATTATACAGTAGACAATATATTAGACTAACAATATCCACAATCAGCAAATTTTAAAAGACTACTCATCTTTAATTGAATGAAAAAACAAGACTTTATAGACATATATAGAAATATGCATCCAACAAGCCAAAAGTACATGTGGTCAAACAAGAAAGCTGCAACAAGAATTGACTATATTTGGATATCAAAAAAATAGGCCTTGGGTTTGCAAAGAGCAAACATTAAGAAAACAAAAAGAATTATAAAGAGTGATCATAAAATTATAACTGCAGAAATATAGATTAAACATATAATAAGAAGAAACAGTAAAGCAAAGATTAAAAGAAAAGAACAATCAAGGACATTATTTTATATAATTAGACAAAACCAGAAAATTGGGAAAACTATATGCAGAAGTTGCAAAAGTGATTAGAAGTAAAAGAAAGCTTAAAAAACATCCAAACAGAAGTGCAAGATAAAGAGGAACATATAAACAAAATAAATAATATATAGAATACTATAGAAAAACCAATTATCATTGCAGCTAATAAGCATATATCCAAAAAAAGAATATACAACACAATGGCAAATAGAAGAACCAGTTAAAAAATATAACAAGAAAAAAATATTGTAAAGTTACAAAGATTAATCAAATATGCAAAAATAAGAAAAGACCAAGAAGTAACAGAAAAAGAAAGAAGTAGGACAAATAAACAATTAAAAGCACTAGGCAACAAGATAGGTGCAAAACTGCCAAAATTACAGAGGCATTGGTCACATGCCTAGATAGAAGATATAAATAGATGGCAAAAGCTTCTACAAGAAAAAAAGAAGAAAGACTAAGAACAAGTACAAAAAAGATGAATAGAAGAAAATATAGACAAAAGATGCAAAATGATTAAAACAGACCAAAGGAAAATGCTTACTAGCCTTTTAAATAAACTATATAAAAAGATAATGCTTGATAGGCTTATTAAGCAAAAAAAAAAGAAGACATATCTAATAACAAAGTCAGAAGAGATAAAGACAAATATAGCAGAATATTATAGAATACAATTTAGAAAAAAAAATACCAAATTGAAAGCAATAACAAAAAAGTAGAAAGAGATATACAAACTAAGAGGAAACATCAAATAGGAATAGTATACAGAAGTTGAAAAGAAAATTAAGAAAAAAGAATAGGAAGAAGTACTAAGAAAGTTAAAAACAGAAACAGCTTCAGGTATCTTAGGTATAAGCTATATATTAATTAAGAAAGCAGAAGTGAAAACACAAAAAGTCTTTAAAAGCTTTGCAGACTTATGCTTAGAAGTAGGAGAAATTCCAACAAAGTGGAAGATAGCACAAGTTTACTCTATACCAAAAGATGTAGAATAGAAATATAGCTTAAACAACATCTGCTCAATAGCATTGATTGAAATATTCAGAAAAGTTGTAACAAAGGTGATAATGAAAAGGCTTGCCAAAGTATTTATAAAAAGAAGAATACTTAGAGAGCCAAATTTTGCAGACCTTCTAGGAAATTCAACAAAGCAACCAGTACAGATTTTAAACATAATAATGGAGAAAGCAAAAGAAAAAGATAAAGAAATATAGATACTGCTGCAAGACATAAAAAAGCATTTAACTCAGTTTCTTTTGAAAGTCTTGAACTAGCATTGCAAAGAGTCAAAATACCTAAGAGAACAATTAAATATATACTGAATCTTTTTTACAAGAGACAATTAAGAATAATTACAGTTTATGGCCTAACAGAAGAACTAATAGCAAGAGATAGAATAGACCAAGATGAAGTAATTTTATTATTAATATGATGTTTCTTTTATAACTAATTATTAAAGAGAATTTGAAAAGAAAAAAGTTTAAAATATATAGTCAAGCAACAATTGCAAAAAGGTATGCAATGCAATAATACTACAAGATATTGTCAAGTTGCAATTGCATATGCAGATGATACAACATTGATTGCAAGCAGTAAAGAGCAATTGTTAGAAATCTTAGAAATAGCAAAAGAGTTTTTTGAAATGAATGATATAGAGATAAATGGATCAAAGTTAAAATTAATAATAATGAACATAAAAGTCCAAAAAGAAGAAAGAGTAGTAATATATGAAAAAAACAAGATAATAGAAGAACCAAGACATAAAATAGTTCATTCATTAAGAATATGGTTAAACAACAAAATGCAAGAGACACAAGTAAAAAGGAAGGCAAAAGGAATAGTAAGCCAAACTATAAGAGATCTAAAATACAAAAAAATAATAATGAGTCAGATTGCATATATAAACAATATAGTAATAATATCCAAACTAAGTTATATGTTATAGCTAACAAAGTTGTCAAACAAAGCTTAAATAAAATACATCAACCAATAATAAGTCTGGCAAAACAAAAGAGTAGCCTGCAATAAACAGTAGAAAACTGCATAATAAAACACAAAGATCTTGGCAGCTGTAGAACATTGCAACAAGAGTTAGTTATGAAGCAAGTAAGTGGCCTTTTGGCAAGACTGAACAGACAAAACAGTCTTGAATAGCTAACAAGGCTAAGAATAACACAAGGCTGTTAAAGAGCAGGTTTAACAGAAAATATATAAAAGACAAAAGAGTAAACAAAAATAGAAACATATTTAAAGAACAATTTAGCATGCCTTACTATACTCAAAGCAAGAAAACTAAAAATAAACATTAAAACAGAAAGTAAACTATAGACAATATTTGGTTATGATACTAAAATACAAGAACTGGCAAATATACAACTATAGAAAAAAGGCAGTTAGAGTAAATGAAGCTGGTCTAATATATCTGAATCAACTATTCAACACAAAGAGAGAAAAACTAATCACATGGCAGCAGCTAAAAGGCTATCAAGGCCAATAAAGTAAAGAGAAAAAAGCAGAATGATTTAAAGCAATTGAATCAAAAATGTTTAGCAGTCTAGAGAGTAAAGTAGTACAAAGATACTTCAGAATAGGTGAACAAAATATGCAGACAATGCAAGTCAAATAGAGGCATATATCAGAAGATAGAAAAAGAAAAGAGTGAATAATATATGGTACACAAGACTACAGACAGCTCGGAAAAGTGGTTAAAAAGAAAAAGAAAAAAGTACTAATCAAATACTGGCAAATGATATGCAAAAAAAATAAAGTAGCAACTGAAATCAACTAATATGAAGAGTGTATAAATAAAAAAGAACAAATAGAAAACAGTTGCCAGCAATGAATAAGATTAAATAAAAACATTTATAAAATTCCAAATAGATTAATAAGTAAGAGTAGCAACCAAATTAAGATAGTGATAGACCAAATAATAGACAAGACAGAAATAGATAGATTAAAAATAAGTAAAAGCAAATTAAAGGATCTTACAATGATAGGAGAACTAGAGGTAGAAATTATTAAGTGACAAAAGCTAGAAAAAAATATTAGTCAAAAAATAACAAAAGTTTTAAAAAGAAACATTATAAGAGACAAAAATAAATATATAATATATACTAATGGTGCAGCTAATAAGAAAGATAGTAAAGAACTATCATTTAAGAACAATATGAGTATTGGATGGGTCCAAACAAATGAAATGCAAGAATGGCCAAAAGAAGAGTTAGCATTTGGACTAGAAGGATAGCAAACATCAATAACAGCAAAGTTGGTAGCAATTTGGGCAGCAATTCTAACAATATCTAAGAAGAAGCAAATAGAGTTATATATAAATAGTAATGTTGCAATAAGAAACATTGGTAAAAGCCTGGATTAAGCAGACAGAAACAAGATTATTAAGAAAAAGAATGCAATATGATTAATGAAGATTAAAGACCTTATCAAGATGAAAAATATTAAAATAGATTTAGTTAAAGTTAAAAGTCACAATAAAGACAAATAGAATGATAAAGCAAATAGTTTAGCAAAAAAGAAAACAATAAGTAAGAAAATAGTATAGGCTGAAAAAGTTAGTTATAAAGAGATAAAGTACTATCTAAAGTAAGAAAACAGATGAACTGACATATTAGCAAGACTGCTTTGCAAGTTAGTAACAAGTGCAAGACTAGGAGCAGAGTAGAAAGAAATGAGAGCAGTTAAATATTTAGAGCTAGAAGCAAAAATCATAATTTATGATTAGACTTATTTTTGGAAAAGGCTTAAGATGACTAAAGGAATATATTGCACAACAAGAAAAAGCAATGTCAGAAGAAGTGTATTTATTAAGTGCATAATAAATAAACTTCTAACCTTAAAAAAACTTAACAGAAAAAGGTCAGATATATACACAACAATAGAATGCCAAGTATGCCAGAATAAAGTAAAAAAGATATAAGCATATTTGGCAATATGCAAGAGGCAAAGAAATCTCTAAAAGATAATTCAAAAAGTGACCATTGCAATAGCATAGAAGAAATTAAAAGAAGAAGAAAAGATTCAGATTATTCATATATTTTATATATAGTACTCTTTTGGAAAACAGAAACAGATAAAGTTAAAATAAGAAAAGCACTAATGAAAGACCTAATTCTAAAAGAAATACAAGACAAACTAGCAAAGCTATTAAACATAAGATCAAGACAGCAGTTTGCAAACACAGTAGCAATAACAGTCTGGAACACATTATATGAACAAGTATGAAGAATATGCTATGAGAAAATTATTGAATGTATGAAAAAAGTGGGAATAACAGGGAGAAGTAAAAGAAAAAAAGATGGAAGTTCAAAGAAACCAGAAAAACAGAAAAAAACAAATTAAGAAAAAATAGAAAAGAAAAAAAAAATAAGAGAAAAAGAAAAACAAGTTAAGAAAGAAGTAATGAAGACAATTTTGGGGCTTGTTATAGAAGAGAGAAGACCTTTTCATTATGAACTTTAAGTAGTCAAACAAGTAGCTTACTTCTGTTTGAAGTAATGTAGCAGGTTGCACTTAGGTACCATTAATGTGACCAGGTGATGCTAGACTTAGATATTAGAGATATATATATAGTTACAAATGTAATTTCAAAAACTCAATAAAGTACTAGCATGACTGCTTATAAGAAAAAAAATATAAGAAAAAAAAGCAAATTAATAAATAATAAAAGAAAAAAAACAAGTAGAAAAAAATTAAAAAAGAAACTAAAAAAACAATATTAAAACTTGTTATAAAGAAAAAAGAATTTTCTATTATAAACTTTAAATAATTAGACAAACAGTCTTCTTTTGTTTGAAGTAATATAATATAGAAACTTTTTTTTTTTTTAACTTTAGCAGTCATGTTAGTACTTTATTAAGATTATTGAAACTATATAAATTACATAAAATTTTCCTAATATATAAGTTTAGCATTACTTGGTTATTCAAATAATACCTAAGTACAACCTGCTACACTATTTTAGTTAGAGATAGACTGCTTGTTTGACTGCTGTTTTACAATAGAACATCACCAATCTGATGACATCTTTTTGTAAAGAAACAAAAAAACAAAAAAAAATTTTTTATATAAAAAACAAAACAGAAGTATAGGGGTAAATGATAAAAAATACAAATTAAGAAATAAAAAGAAAAGTGAATAAATGAAAAAAAAGAAATGCGTAAAATTTGCAATTCACAAATATTAGATAGTTACAATTATATGCTTGTGTTAAACTTTTAAAAATTATAAACTATACTAAATAGAAATAATTCTACTATTTTCCTATTTATTTAAATTATTTAACAAAAAACTATATAGGAAAGAAAAAATCTTTAACTTGATCATAGAGAGTCAATATAGAGCACTAGTTAGTCCAGAGGTAGTATTTTCAGGTTTTTAGTATTTTGAGGCATATGTATAGTTATGTTTGTATTACTATATTGTTTTTGATCTATATTATCAACAAACTCATTAGAAAGTAAATACTGCTGACTGTTTTAGTAGTTTTATATATTAATCTTTAAAAGAGATAAGCTAAATCATCTATGTTTATAAAATTTCCTTAAAACAAAGTAAAGATGAGAGATAAACCAACTTTGTAGCTTTTGTGAATTCTTAACCTTTATAGATGTTTCTTGTAGATTTTATAGTTGTATAGAACTAATTTATCCAACTTTGTTGTTTACTTAATAAAAAAATTTTGGTTTTTACTAACTACTTTTTCTATTGTCCCAAAATGCATTTAAACTATCACTACAAAGCTGCAACTTCTTTTTTCAACTTTATTTTGATATTTAACTATGTGTATACAGTACTCTAAAAAAGTTTTTATAAAGTTTAATATATTGACTATATCATTTTTTTGTAGTTCAGCTTTTTGAAAAGTTTGGTTTAAATGATCATTAAGAAGAATATTTATATTGCTTTAAAATAAATATAAAGACTTACAAATTACTTATTTTTGTAATTTGACTTAGTTTGTACTTAGTTTTAACCTTTTTTTATTAGCCTAATCTAACCTATATTTAGTTTTAAATTTTTTTTGCTAGTTTGATCAAATCTGCATATATTGTGTGTTTAAAAAATCTTTGAACAACTTTATAACACAAAAACTATTGCACCAAATTATATAATTTATAATTTGTTAAAAAGCTAAAGAGCAAAAGATTTATTTAAAAAAAAATTAACATAGAATATAGTTTTTATTTTTTTTAAATACTAATCTACAATAATTTAACATAGAGTTAACCAAATTCTTTAAAATATCTATTAGGATTTTTTTCTACTTTTTAACTATAAATTAGTTTAATTTATTTAAATCTTTAGGCTAGCATTTCTTAATATTGTTATTAACAATGTTCTATAAATTTTTAATCTAATTTAGATCTGATAAGTTAGATGGCTAATCAATAACTTCAGGAGCATTTTTTCTCAAAAAAGCTTTAGTAACATAACTTGTATATTTGAGATCATTGTTATATTAAAACTTCCAATAACTCTTAAATAAACTTTTAATTTTAGAAAAATAGTTTGTTAATATTTCAATATAAAATAGGCTATTTATTTTGCTTTAAAAATAACAAAAACTTGTCTTATTTTTTTTCAAAATCTGCTTCAAGTAAAAATCTTTTGTTGTTTTTTAAAATTCTTCTTACAGGTTATTTATCCTTGTATCAATACATTACAGTGTTTCTAAATAACTAAAATACAGTTTCATCAGAAAACACAGTTCAGAATCAGTCATAATTAAGATATTTGGTTGTTTAGACAATATGTTTCTGAATATAAGTTAGAGTAAACATTGATGTAACTTCTGTATATCTTTTTTTATAGTCAAGTTGAAACAGATAGTTTTAAACAGTAGCACTGCGAACTTGAACTTTTTTTTAACAAACCAATAGCCAACTCCTGAAATGATATTGCAAAATTCTTTTTTATTTGAATAACTAAGTTTTTGAAACATTTAGAAAAGATTTTTTAAAGACAACTACTATGCTTTGGATGATTTACATTGCTATATTTTTTTAGTTTAACAATATTATAATATATCATAAAGCTTAATAGGCTTATTCATTTAAGGATTTTTTTAATATTATGTATATATTCCTTTATTTTAATAAAATTGCATAACTTTTGCATATAAATCTTTATAAACTACTATTTTTTGTTATATTAAAAAAAAAATTTGCAGTGAAGTTCAAAAAGCTACAAAAAAAAAAAGATTAATAGATTATTTATAGAGTTTAGTAAAATTTTAACTTAAAATTAAAAATTTAATACTGATTTAAATTTATTATATAAGATTTGGTCAAAAACTTTTAAATACACTGTATATAAATTTTTTCTTTAAACTAGTTTAATTTAGTCTAATATATAAATTTTATTATTAAATTTTGAAAAGTTTTAAATTTGCTTAGGGCTTGCAATTGTAAAATTTTGCTTTAGATTTAATTTAATTTGCAAAAATTTGCAAACTAAGTTGGATTGCTAAACCTAATGCAGGTCTTTAATATGACAAAGTGCACTTAAATATTATTAAAATAATTAAATAATACTAGATTTAGTTATTAAATATTTTTATATAATTATAAATATAATTTTAAGAATCTTAATAAAGTATTAATATGATTGCTTAAGTTAAAAAAAAATTACAAAATAAAAATTTAAAGTTATTTTTTTTTATTTTTATTTTTTTTTAAGTTAAAGTCCCTATCTTGGGAGTTGTGATTTTTTTATTCAAGTATATTAGGACATGGCATGCCACCAAGGGCTCACCTTACATTGGAGGTTACAACTAGCCACACGTGCACTTTTGGTGCCTAATTTAAGTAGTTCGCTTACACATTACTATATAAGTTCTACACTAATTGCCATACTTGCAAGCCAACTAAGGGTCTTGCCTATTTAAACTCTCTGCATATGCAATCCTTCTTGTATTACAGGAACATCTCAAGGCACTGCTCATCCAAGTTTTTGATGCTTATCGGTCTCCTTAGAACTACTTTATCCTTAATAAGAAACTTACTAGAGCCTTTATGTCTCATATATCTAGACCTAGTTTTATGCAACATGCTATAGTTATCTAACACTTGCAGTCACAGGGGTTACCTGTTTAACCGCTACATTACACTATTTCTACTCTTGTAAAGTTTACTAGAACCCCAGTACCTATCTTTCTGGCATCTTCTCTATCATTCCTTACTAGCCACAACTCAGAACCATCGGTCTCATTTATCCAGACTACTAATCCAAATGGCCCAGTATGGTATACTTCTGTATCTTTTTCCTTTGATGAATCCAATAGCCTAGTTGGTTATGTGCTCCTCTACACATATTTGTCATCTGGTTTTAATCTTTGGTTCCTATGAAGGTGTTTCATGGGCTTTAACCAGTCCAATAGTACCATCGAAAGTTCATGCTATCTCTTTACTTGGAAATTTCCAAGTGGGTTTCTGTCACCTCAGTTCCTTAGTCTTCTACACCCAGTGGACTTATCATGAGTTTGTACCGAAGTCTTATGCAATACTAGTAACATTCTTCTATATACATGTAATGTTACACTTCGCATAAATGCCTTGAGCTCCCAAAGCTGGGGAGACCCAGCCTGGTGTACCTGGGTAACAGCCACATGAGGCCAACCGATCGACAAGAGACAGTTACCATAATACAGATATAATTTCTAAATTTCGTCATAAGTAGGATTTGAACCTTAGACCTGCCACTTAAAGGATGACAACCCAATCACTACACTAGGATCGCCATTCTCAAATTTAAAGTTATTTAAAAAATTAAATTACTTAAAAGTATTATAAATTATTTACAATGTTCAAAAATATAATGAAAACCTCAAACAGCAAGTTTAAGAAGATTATTATATTTCTTATTCCTTGAATATTATTAGCATTACAGAAACTAAAATAGCAAAAGACAATGCTATTACCAAACTTTACAATTCAAAACACTTCTTTTACTTTTGGTCTTGTATTAACAGTTCTAATGCAGGAACTGCACTTATAATTTAAAAACAACTTAAACCTCATATATACAATATTTTTACTTTTTCTGACTATACTATTGCTATTGATCTTTTTTTTAAACATGATCACAAATTTTGAATAATATCTATATACCTATTATGTAAAAATTCACAACTTAGACTTCAAATACAAAATACTATTATTCAATAGATTCAATAAGTAACTAACTGAAACATTCTACCTATAATATTAGATGACTTCAATATGCTACCTAACAACTCTATCTTTTCATTCATCAAATACAAATTACTGCAATTTTTATAATACAATAATATCTACAACTTAGCAGATCATACAAATACTCTTTCTTATACCTGGCACAATAGTAGACACTATAATATTATTGACTACATCTGGGCCTACCTTTCTCTATTTAAATACCTCAACTCATTTTACTTGAATAATGCAGAAAACTGCCCTCAAAGTAATCACAAAATTTTTATATCTTTCTGGACTTTCTTCTATGTCTTTATTGGCAAAAACAGACATTCAACCTGAACTCAATGAAGAATCTTTAATTACAAAACAATGAACAAAGAGCAATAGGAAATCTTTGCTAACCAAGTTACCTATAACCTCAATATAAACAAAACTTCTACCTTAATCCAAACTTCTGAATTACTAGAAACTATATAGCACAAAATCCAAATTAGTAGTATTAATGCAGCTTCTAAATGTATTTCTAACAAAAAATCTACTATTCATAATTTTCAACACCTATTTTCTGCTAAATTTACCTTACTTTATCAAAGTCTCAAAAAACTAAACAGTATTATTAAACAAGTAAAATCTTCTTTAGCCAATATAACATCAAAACCCATATACCTTAATTCTTTAATCTCATACCTTAATTCAACCTACTAACTTAACATAGATCCTATATCTAATCTCTATAAACTTATATCAAACTGGATTACTAATACTAACACTGAATAGCAAGCCCTTTATTATACTCAAAATATAAAAAACATCAAGCAGATCTAAAAACAAATAAATTAACATATTACTAATTAATATTTCAAACTCCAAACTAATTTCAAAGTAATGATCAATAGTATACTTAACTATCACAAAGATCCTATAAAAATTAATAACATTAAAACACCAAATAACATTATAACAGATTTCAAACTTATTAAAGAATAAATTAAACAACATTTTGATAACTGAACTGCTTACAGACCTATTAACACTTATGAATTTAATTCTAATTAATCAAAGAAATACCAACTCAAAACTACAACTAGATTAAACTATTACAATTTAGTTCTAGCTGAATTTTTAATAAATGAAATTTTTATAACTCTTAATCAGCTATCTAATAATAAGACATGTGGTCCATCTAAAATTAGGTATGAAATACTAAAACAGGCTGGCTCTGCTATTCTTCAAACAATAATTGCTTTTTTTAACTAATGCATTCAAACCAACTATATACCTAAGCAATGAAAAGAAGGTCATATCTTTTCAATATCAAAAAAACCTATTTTCAATAAAAACTTATCTAATATAAGACTTATTAGCCTAGTTGAACCTATTAAAAAACTATATACCAAACTTCTTACTAATCATCTTAACCTAATATTCACTCAACATCCTATCTTATCCCCCTATAACTACATTATCCTATATGGCAATAGTATCTCTATCTCTATACATATACTTAACAATATTATTGAGAATGCCAGTTGTAATAACAAACAACTTTGGCTTTTGTCTTAGAATATAAGCAAAGCATATAATTCTGTAAACTTCGATCTTTTTACTAAGTCTTTTGAATATATATCAATGTCCTAACCTCTTATTAATATACTCATTAATCTCCTTACTGATCACCAAAACTGTGTTATATTCAACCTTAAACTTACTGATCTTTATTTAGTTAAAAATAGTATAGACTAAAGAGAAACTATAATTCCCTTATTTTGAAGAATCTACTATGACTCTTTAATCAATAGAATAGTATTACAATTTTCAGGATACCTTTTGTCTACATCCTGAAAAACCAACTTATACTTACTTCAAACTCAATGCTTAAAAACATCTGTATCAGTTCTAGTTTACATAGATGATACTCTTTGGATTGTAAAATTCAAAGATGAACTCAACTAATAACCAAAACTGCTATTTTCTTTTACTATATAGCTAATATCTAAATTAATTCAACTAAGTCTATTCTAGTTACAAATTCTTCTATTTTCTCTTTGTAGTTCTTCAGATCATTAATTTATTCTATTTCTAAAAACCAATTATTCAGGTTTCTTGGATATTGGTTTACACTCAACAACAAACATTCTCAAACCATCAAACTAATAAAAAAAGAGGCTTTTAGCCTTATTAACATAGCTAATACAAAGAAAATTACTGACAAACAAATTGCTTATATTATCAATATAGTTATTATTTCAACTTTAGAATACAAACTTCATAACATAATTCTTTTCTGCACTGTATGCAACCAAATCTTATCCAAATACCTTACTGTAGCTAAACACAAATTTTATCTTTCTAGATTTATATTAAACAGTACAATGCTTAATCCATTTCTATACAATATATATAATATCTGAAATATTCAACTTTAACACCACATCTTTAACTATCTCCAATGAATTAACAATTCTGATCTTCTTGGTATTACAACTCAAATTAGACTCTAATAGTTACAAAAACATCTATAGTTTTCTATTAGTTTACTATATTACTTTAAACCTACTATAGATAGTCCTAACAGATATTCATTAAATTTTAAAATTACTCAATTCCTCTCTCATTTTAGATTAACCATCTTAGTTAATTTCAACTTGACTTGGCCCTACACAATTAGTAATGGTAGCCAATCACTAAAGTCTATTCTATTACAACATCCAAAATATTCAACCTTTAAAAAGCAACTTAGACAATCAAACATTATGTATTTTGAACAACTCTGCACTGCAGATAACAGCACTTTACTTGACTGAAAACATCTTTTACCAAGATTATTATACTTATCTAAAGGCAGAAAACTCTTCTAGTTCTCTTACTTAGAAGATACAATTTTAGTACACTTTTATTATTAAAATATTTTACCATATTATCAATCACCAGGTTACAACCTTTATGCTTATTATATTATTAATATATCCAAAAAATTTATTAAATCTAAACTCTGGTTACTCTTATACTATAACAATGAAATTATTATTAGAAAAATATGAAAATATTTTCTATCTTCTAATTACTACTCTATTACTTATTGGACCTCTAATATAGACTTAAACTATACAAAATTTTATCATTTACCTCTTGTCAACTACAAACAATATACAGAATATCATTTTAATTCTCATAGAATTAATCAAACCTGTATTGTTAAAGTTTTTGCAATTATTTCTGAATAATTTCTTGGCAGAACTAACTCAAAATACCAACTTAACCTCAATGCCAATTACTTGAATCTTATCTGCTTTACAGCTATCAAATATTCAATTTACATTTCTTTTTTATCTAATATTCCTATTATCAATTTTATTACCTTTGAAATCTTTATTCCAAATAAATCTACTAACAAACTTATATCTATATTATATTACAACTTCTTTTACTAGCAACTACCTTTCTATACTAATGAATCTGTAATTAATATTAGTACTGACCAATGTACAATAGGTATTGGTTAGATCCAAGTTGATAATAATAATTAAATTATTAATTTCTTCTCTGCTAAAATTAAATTTTAGCTTTCATCTTACAAAGCAGAACTCTTCTTAATCATTACTGCAATCTTAACTGCTTCTCAAAACTGTATTATTAATATTTTTACAAACTCTTAATCAGTAATCTCTAAATTTAATAATCTTCAATTTAAGCCAATCTATTCTAACAAGTTACTCAAATTTAATTTATAACCAATTTGGTATATTCTTCTAAACATTATTAAATTATACAAATTACAAATTACTTTTTACAAAGTACAGACTTATTTAGACAACTATCTCAATAAGCAAGTAGACGATTTTGCTAAACAATATCTACTGTCACTACTTTTTTTATTTAACTATACAAATCTTTATAATCTTTATTATATTCTCTAATAGGAATACTATTATGTAGAACTTTCTACATTAAACAAATCTGTAAAGCTCACATCTTAGCTATATAAGCATCACAAAAATGAAATAATGAGTAGTTATATTTTAATTAAGACATTAATTGAAGATCTACTTGGCTCTACTTCAATCATAATTAAAAACTCTCATATAATATTATCAACTTTAGACTTAATCAACTAAAATCTTTTAAAACAAAAATCCTTTTTAATGAGTTGTTAACATACTTATTATATCATACTATTTATCTAAGCTAATATTCAAACACTATTTGCTTTTTTTGTAACTTATTTAATTCCTATTTCTATTAGTGCACTTGTGTTAATCTATCTTTACTCAATCAAATTATTCAAATCTTTACTAACCAAATTATCTCTAATAACTTGTCTAATCTTGACATCTATCATAAACATAACTTAATTAACAAAATTTTTCATCATCTAGCTCTTAACTTTTTATATATATTATCTAATACTTACTATTCCAAACTTACTCTTAAAGGACTTATCCCAAAGTCTCTTATATTAACAATTTAAAACTCTAATATTTTATACAAAATAGTTTCTCAAATTATTATTGATATTCTTCTTAATATTAATGAACAATCATATAAATAATTATAGAAAACATACGGTATCTATTTCTCTAATTGGAAAAATCAACAAAACAAATCCTGATCTTAACCAATTAACCAATTTTTAAGATTATCTAATCTAACTAAAAAACATATATGCTTTTGAAGAGATTACATTTATTCATGTCTTTATGGACTTCCTAATCAATTATATTCTCACTCAAATACATGTTATCCTATTGGTCAAACAATTCATAAAATTAATATTTGGTTCATCTTATGGATCAAATATAACATATCATCAAATTATATATTAAATATTCAAATCTAGATAAGTTTTGACCATTCTAGTAAGTTTAGATCATAGATAAACTAGTTGGAACTTTTATTCTTGCATGTAATTTTTAATTAATTTATTTTGTACAAATAGTAGTAGCTATATAGTTAGCAGTTTAATGATTAGTCCTAACTGCAAATGTTGGCCTTGGTCATAGCATAATATATATGTAACTATTTTAAATTATTAATAAAGATACAAGCAAGATCTAACCTTAATGCCAAAAAAAAAAATATTATAAATGTATAAAAAATTTTTTTTAGCAATTGTATTAAAATTATTTTTTTATTTAAAAAGTTTTTTTTAGATTTATAAAAAAAACTTTCATATAATTAACTAATCAAATCAATTTAATTTTATATTATTTATACAGTTTAAAGTGTTTTTTTTAAAAAAATAAAACTATAAAAAATAAATAAAAAAGAAGTATATAAAAAGTTTTATTAAAATTGTAAGACTCCATTATTAAAAATAATCAAAATTTCTTTTTGTTTTAAAAAAGTTAGCATAGTAATACCTTAATTCTATCTATTTTTAAAAATTATTATGTTAACTTTTAATTATTTTTGATAGTAAAGTCCTACAATTCTAATAAAACTTTTTATATACTTCATTTTTGTTTATTCTTTGTAGTTTTATTTTTTCTAAAAAGTACTTTAAACTGTATAAATAATGTAAAAATTAAATTGATTTAATCAGCCAATCATATGCAACTAATAAAAAGAAAATAGCCAATCAGAGAGTATAAATTTACTATACCGGATCACATGATAAATAAGAAAAAAGCGAAATAATCAAAACTAGTGTTTAAATCGACATTGCTACGTTAATTAAAAATGCCGAGAATATAATTTTACATATAATGACTTTTTACGATTTCTGCTTACTCAGTATATATTATTATACACGTTGTCATGCATCTAATTGACCAATCAATAAAATTTCCAAAAAATTTTTTGTAAGAAAAAAAAGCTGACACATTCTATTTACTATAAAAGGTAACGATATGATCATTTGCGGGGTCATTTATGCCAATGGATTATTTAGTCGACATTACACAATGTAACAATTTACGAATAATAGATTTCTACAACTAATAGAATATAATAGAATGATATCGGTTAAATTAGTTGCCGATTACGAAATTAAAGCTTAAATACTTTGCCGAAAATAATCATATAAATATGACTGTCAAAAAAACGAGACTATAAATTTCATTATTCGATATTGAAATATGGAAGGAACGTCTAAAATCGTCCCATTTTACTCATTGTTTTTTGCATTCTATTTCGTGGTGTTGGCATATCGCATTATATCACTCAGGAGAAAATACCGCATCTCTCTTAGTGATGGGTAAGTTTTGAAACAAAATCTTTACCTTATTTGCGCGAATTAACGCCTCTGAGAGAATTTATTAAAAGTCATCGGCTAAATGAATTATCACTCTTCAAACTTAAGTAACGCTCATGGGCGTTAATTCGCAAGCTAAAGTAGTTTGATAATTTTTGATTGTTTATATTAAATTTATATTAATTAAATTTACAGTGTACTCGAATTCATCTCCTTTGTGGATCAGGAAAGAACTAAATCTTCACTCGAAGTAGATCAAGCAACCAAAACGGCACATTCGTACAGTCATGTGAACATTGACTACACCCAATTTCGACATATTCAAAGAGCTATTAGAGCGCATGCAAATTTCTCGGAATATGTTCCATTAGGATTATTAATGATTTTCTTTATTGAAGTTAACAAATATTTATCATCGACTTGGATACACATTGCATGTGGAACATTATTAGCCTCGAGAATTTTTCATGCAGAATTGGCTTTTAATGACAAAAAGAATAAATTGGCAATTAACATGTGGAGGCGAATAGGAATGAGCTTAACTTTTTTAGTTTTACTAGTTTCCGGAATTGTTAATGGATATAATTATTTTTATTGAATTTAGATTACTTTTTACGTATAAATAATCTTGTCTCACCATATACTTATATATATAAAGAGGTATCGAGTTGTACGGATTTTTTTTTTTTAATTCCGTAATTTCTTAGTCGTAACTGAGTTATATCTCCACTGGGTTATATCCCAACCTGTTATATCCTCATTTTTTAGTACGTAGAATAAATTTCTTGATTATATCTAATTTTTAGCCATATCCTTATCCTCAGTAATAACGACAGTCAAAGAGTGTAAAATAGTATATAAAATATCTAAGATATATCCTCAAAATTGTTGCACGAATAATACGTACTATTGGTTATAAATCATTTTAACAGTTGGTTTATTCAAAATGAACTAGTAAATAAACAATTATTAAAAATTGTAATTTAAGTGGAGCTTACGTACCCCGATGATTTTCACTGATCAACGATTTATTTTTTTTTAAATATTAACGGTGACTGATCGACGATTTTTTTAATGTCATAAAACGATATTAGGGTCAGGTTTACGTACATTTATGACATTTGAATGTTTCACGTTACACCTGACAAAGGAAAAATGGAAGCCGAAAAAATTGGGGGTTTACTAATTTCCCCCCACAGTTCCTATTGGACGAGAAAAAATCCTACTTTTCGGTCAAATAATGGAAATGTCGTTGAAGCAGTCTAAAGGTCTAATAGAACAAATCTTATACTAAAATTTTGCAAGCAAATTTTTTTGTTAGAACACAAAAGGTGGTTTTGTAACTAAAAATTTAAGCTACCGACGATTCTTGAAAAACTTCAAAAACTGATTTTTTTTCGAAAATTTTATGTTACACCTGATCTTATAATTTGATTGGTAGATGAAAAGTGGCGTAGTTGATATTGTCCAATTAGAGATGACATTTACAACTGTCCAATTAGAACCGTGGGGAGAAATTAGGGATCTCGAAAAAATTGTTGGTTTCGGATACTAATATTGGTAATGATTAATTAACAGTGACGTTACATTATTATAATTTTCTTTTTTAATTATTCTATATTATTCATTGCTTTTGCTACGTATAGTAATTTTATTTTTTTAAGTTTCTGATTTTATAAAAAAATAAATAAATTCAACTTATTCTATATTGTCTATTGCTTTTGCTATACGTAATGATTTATTTTTTCAAATTTCTATTACTTTGCAAAAAAAAGCAAACGTTTCTTTTTTGTTTTTAAAAAAAGGGTTTTCTTTATTTCTTTATTTTAGTAATATACAATTAAGTACAATAGTACAAATTAATATATTAATTTAAGAGAGTAGAGGTTAGAACTAATTTACTCTTAACCTATTCTTAGTTAGAATGGTTAAAAAACCTTTAGTCTACAGGTTTAGTAAAAGGAAAAGTATAGTTAGACTGTATAAATTTATTTAGTTCTATTATATATTATTTATTTATGGAAGCTTTAAGTGCAGAATTAACATGTTAAAAATGATTAAAAAGAAAAGAATGTATTTTCTGCTTAGTTTTTAAATGTATTTATATATTTTTTTATAATTCTATAATAGATATTAGAAAATAGATTTAATTTTTTTTTATAAGTTTAAGATTAATTGAATTGTTAATTATTATTTTAATTAGTATTTCTTAACATATATTAATGTTTTAAATTTTTTAAATCAGATTATTTTAATATGATTATTTAAATTTATAACCTTAGTAGTTTATTAAATTCTTATATATTATAGATAATAATATTAAATTAATTATAAGGAATATGGTAACCTAGTGAAGTGGTCAGGTTGTTAACTCTTTAAGTGGTAGGTTGAGTATTCAAATCCAATTAACAGCAAAAATTTGAATAATCATCTATGTAATATTTGTATTATAACAATTGTTACCAATGATTAGGTTAGAATACCTATAATGATAATATAGAAAATTGATATTTTCATACTCTTTTTTGATATTGCTACACCTCTGCTAATAAAAATTAATATAAATTATTAGAGTTTTGGTTAGTTTAGAGTTTGCAGAGGTGTGGCAATATCAAAAAAAGGTGTAAGGATATAAATTCTTTAATTATATTAGCATAATTAGCAGATTATAGAGCATTTATATAGATTATACAAAGAAATGCAAATCAACAATTTGGTAATGCAAATACTAGATAAGTCTTTATAGTTGTGTAAATTTGTTGAAATTAGATAACAAAAAGTTTATTTAAAAAGACCTAAGTAAAAAAATAGTCAGATCTTCAATAGCACTACTGTAAAGACTAGATTACTGAAAACAGATACCAAGTTCATAGTATCTAAACAAGTAAGAACCTCTAGGTTGAAGAAGTTTTAAAAGTATTATCAATCAGATCATCAGAATAAACTAGAAAAAAAAAATATTAGACTGATCTAATATACTAATAGACTAATTATAAGTTATCTGAATTAGAAGTCTGGTAAAAAGGCAAGAATATACTAAAATACTAGAGATATGCTATAAAGTAGATGCTAAAATTTGTATAAACTTTACAAAAACATAGTAGTTTAATGTTTAGCTCTAACTAAAATGTTAATTCTATTATAATAATACTGAATTAGCTATAAAAATAAGTATAAAAGACTTTAGAAGGTTTATTTTAAGAATAAAAAAAATAGTTCTAAGATTAAGATAATAATCTGAGCATCTAGATATTACTCAGTGAAATTAACACAGATTGCAAATTCAGAAAGTTTAAATATCCAAGCAAGAGTGTTAGATATAGCAATTAGTAGAGAACCTTTGAACAGACTTCTTAAATAAATAATATAAAAAAGTTATATATGGTTAATTGTATGCTTTTTTGTAGTAGTTGACAGAATTATATTACTAAAAAAGTTATTAATAAAAATCAAAACCCAAAAAGATCATCTTAATACTAAAAAAAAAATTTAATTAGTTATTATTAAGATAATAATCTGAGTATAATTCAGTAAAGTTAATACAGAATACAAGTTCAGAGAGTTTAAAATAAAATACTCAAACAAAAGTGTTAGATATAATAATTAGTAGAAAACTTTTAGCCAGATTTTTTAAATAAGTAATATAAAAACATTATATATGTAGTCAATTGTATACTTTTCTTGTAATAGTTTTAAAATTATATTTTCAAAAAAGTATTAATAAAAGTCAAAAAACTTAAAAGATTATTTTTAAAAAAAAAATTTAAAATAATTATTAATGTTTATTAAAGAGTTGTTTAAGATAAAGTTTGATATATTAGTAAAATTATTGTTGTCTAATTAAAAAAATAATAAATTTAATATAAAAAGTATTTTTTTTCAAGAGTAATTTTGCTTATATATCTTTTTATTATTAGTAATATATGTATTACATGTTTATATATAAAGTCTATTAATAAAAGTACAACTAGCTATATATATAACTTTAGTTATAATCTAATTAAGAATTTCACTTATAGGTTATACAATAGATGTTATATCTGAAATCTGCTTCTAAGTCTTTTATTTAAACTTTCTGATTTTTTAACACTTATTGCATATATATGCAATAGTTTACATTACTATTATTATAACAGAATATGTTAAAGCTATCTAATTACTATTTATATCAAAGTACCACTTCATTGAATATTACTAAGTATCTATAGTTTTTCAAATTTACTCTTGATGCAAATTTACTAAGTATAGTACTAAAATTACTTCTTAGATTTTATCTAATTTTAATAGATCTCATATCTACTAGAACTGATTTTAGTATCAAAAGTGTTTAAATTTTATTAAGTTCATTTTTTTTTATAGTTTTTTTTTATGTTTATCATATCAATTGCTAGCATATTTTTTCTTTATTTTTGGTATATTCACTGCTTCTCTTGTATGAACATCAACTCTTTATATTAGAAAACTTCTTTCTGGAAACTTCCTTATACATCAATCTTTTATTTATATGAACTTAGTCATAAGACTTTGTGTACATTCATATATTTTTGTAAATTACAAAGTTTTTGATTTCAGCTAAAATTGAACTATTGACCTTGTTTGTAAAGAGCAGAATGTCTAAACTATTAGGCTATAAAACTCTAATTCTAATATAAAAAATATTATATTTATAATTAAAGTAAATAGTTATCAAAAATGTTCTAAAAAATATTAGATAAGTTAAAAAAATTAAAAAATTGTAATAATAAGTATTGTTAAATAAAAAAATATTATAAAATAAAAAAATATTGTAAGGGTGTGAGTCCCATAGCTTAGCAGTTAAGCTTCCATACCCTCCATAGTCAAGGTTAACGATTCAAGTCTGGCTGGAGGCAAAATTAAAAGATTTTAGCTTCTGTAACTTAATAAGGAGCCTGTAATTGAATATGAAGCCCTGTGGTTAAGTTCAAGTGCAATACAATGATGAAAATAGGAATTCCCAGAAGGAGACCCAATCGTAGAGTACAGGCACTATGTGTAACAAGTAGTTGTTACAGAAGGTTATGGTTATGGAAAGATTGCGCATGTAAGTCCTTTAGGCTAGGGCAACACCA
>CAJVQA010001635.1:0-24734 GCA_910591915.1 Cetraspora pellucida
AAATTATATAGTTAGTATGTTTATACATAACAAAACTTTGCCATATAGCATCTGGGTTCAAGAGTTTCAGATTGCATATAGGCCATTTGAAAAAGAGTTAAAAAAGGTAGCTCTTTGTAGGTTTGGCTCTTCAGTAGAAGTCTATGAAGTTATTGAAAAAGTAATTTTGGCTACAACCAAGGAAGTTTTTGTCAAGCTATATCTGAGCAACAGCAAAGATAGAAGCTTGGTTGAATATGCTATTCTATATAATGTAAACTCCTATGCTTATTACAGTTAGTGCTTTGAAAAATTTCTTTTTCACTTTTTTTCAAGAAATTTTTATCAAAAAGTGGTCAATCCAGCTTACCTCTATTGAAATCAGCATTGTTGATCCTTCTAAATTGGGATTGTTTATCAATTCTATTTGGAATAGGCCTATGTTGCAGATAAAGCATGAGTATACATGTCTTGGAAAAATACAACAATGAGACGAGATTGGAGATTTTTGGTAATAGATAAGATGATTGGTCAGAAATGTGACAAATGTCGAAATGTAAGATCTGATAAAAAGTATGATGAGTTATACATGAAGATGGATTTAGTGACAAGAAGTTGGTGAGTCTAGCACATAGAAAATTCTCTGCCAGTTCAGTTTTAGTTGAATTGTTTCCCTTAGGATATAAGCTTTAGTATTAAATATATTAATTAAATAGAGTTAAAGTAGAGATTATTGTATTTAGTAATATATAATTTTTAATAGACAAATACAGCCTTTATAATTAGTAACCGTTTGTTTGGCCTTCATCAGCAATTCCCTTTTCTTTTATTTCTTGATATTTGTTTTTTCACGTTTTTCTCCTATATACATTTTTTTTAATGCATTCCCTCTCAACAAGAAATTTTTTTTGGTTTTTTACCTCTCTACGAACAAATGGTATCAGATTGGTGCTGTTCAATTGTAGGGTGACAGACAGATGAGCTCAATTTAGACTTTAGCAGATCTAGTACAGCAGGTTGCTCATAGGTACTAATTGGGTAACTATGTGATGATGGCATGTAGAGTTAGATATAGTTCTATTTGTATATTGTCTATACCAAACATTTATAAATAAACTTCTGACTGGTTAACCATCATGGCTGCCAAAGGTAAAAAAATAAAAAATAAAAAAAAAATAATAATTAAATATTTTTTTTTATTAATTTACAAATTTATAAAAAATATTTAAATTTTTTAGTTTTTAATTTATATCTTTTTTTTTATTATGCAAACCATATTTTGTCTATTAAGTAAAAATGATCTTTATATTATTTTACATATAAGATAAAATTTTTTTAAAATTTAAAAAAATTTTATCAGAATAATTTATAAATAAGTACTTATAAATATAAAAAATATAGTGATTTTTTATATAAAATATACTTATATAACAAGTTTATAAAATTAATAATTAATATATTTTTAAATAATATAAATATAAAATATATATTAAGAAGTTTATTTTATATATATAAATATAAATAAAATTTTTAAATTTTAAAAAAATTTTATAATTACTAACTTTTTTATATATAAATATTATTAATTTTATTATATAAAATTACTAATTTTTTATATTGATTTGCTATTTATCACCACTGGTGATCATCACTAGTGTATAATATAAAATAAAATTTTACTAACAAAGCTACTTTGGGGTTCTAATAAAAAAATTCTCTATGAAATTCTGAATATAATCATTTTTTTCTTCTAACTTAAGCTTTTAAATCTTATCCTAAATATTAAAAAAATCAAATTTTGGTTTGATAAAAATTTAAATTTAAATATTGTAAATCACTGATAATAATTACCAGTAGTAAAACATAGTAATTTTTTTTATATAGTAAACTAATTTAAATAGGTAATTTTCTTTTTATTATAACTTATTTTTTATATAATAATCATAGTTGAAATTTTGCAAGTTTATGCATAAAGGTTACACTAAGGTACTTGCATAATAGCACAAAAATATATTTAATTATAATTGGTTAATTTAGAAATATATCAAAAAAAATTTCAATTTTTTAATTTTTTTTTAAAAAATTGACCAACTTTGAGATTTTTTTAAATAATATTTAATCAAAAATTAATTTAATTTTTTTTGATAAATATATTCTATAAATCTTCAAATATTAAATATATTTATTTAATAGCAAGTTAATATATAAAAAAATTTTGTGTAATTATATTTTAATTCAAATGTATCAAGTTGGTGTATCATGCTTAATGAGATGACCAATAGTATTATTAATATTAAAAATCTTTTATATATACAAACTAAATAACTTGTCTTAAATAAAAATTTATTTAATTATTATACTTCTGTATCAAATATTAACATTGACAAATTGTTCCAAATTAAATATTTTTTAAATATATATAAATTTATTTTAAAACTTATTTAATTTGTTTAAATTTTTAGAAAATAAAACTTATTAATGAGACTTTTCAAATTAATGAAACTACATAGGCAAGTTTAAGAATGTAGTATTGTAAATCGGAAAAGCGAATAACATTGCGCAGTTTAGTTCCAATAGTTAATGTAGCGCTGGGTATAATAATCTAATTACTATTAGGAGAAGTAATATCGGTAGGATTCTATATACGATTTATGGTCAGGTCGATGATAGTTGATCAGAAGGGGTGGTAGTTTAAGGGTAATCGGGATTGATTTAAGAGTAATCTAATTAAATGGGCGAAATAAATAATCAATTTAATCACCAAGTAACTGATTGATCTAATTAATATTCCTCTATGCGGTCCTTTGTAAGTGTATTACACTATAGGAACTACATAACTATATAATACACGGCCCCTATTTATTCAGGAAAAGGTCTATTCGGCCTCAGTGCTTTCTTCCTTTATGTTAAATAAGAGGCCCAGCATATATTTATATGCAAAGACAATTTAGCATAATAAGGAATGGTACTAATTAAGCGAAGTTAAGGTAAATTAATCTGTTTGGAGCTTTTAGAGATGGTATAGTGTTTTATTTTCTTTAGGACTTTATCATTAACTTCATTAATAACTGGTCCTTTTGGAAAGGCGGAAAGGACTTATATTTATACAATTTTATTCGCGAAGGCAATACTAAGTAATTATATGATAAAGGCGCTGATGTCTTTATGAGCAGTCGCTTACTACTTCTTGAACAGTTGCTTCGTCTGTGATTAAACCATCCTAAGGTAACACGAAGCCATACTGTTCATATTACTAATCTATGGCTTATTCGAATATACGCCTTAGCGTTAGCCCCAACTGCTCATCTTAATGTTTATATACTTAGCTACCACTGTTCTTAAACGTAAACAAGGGCATGAGTAGGACGAATTACAAATAAATAACTATATACTGGTATAACTAAATTAATAATAATAAATAAATAAAAAGAAATAAAAATAAGAAAAACCCGTGACTTAGAACGGGACAACAATTTACATTCCAACACTGGCTATAAGTTCGGAACTGAAGAAGGCCGATCGTTTCAACTATAGATGTCATATTGCGTACAGATGTAACGATAGATGATGGCATGTCTTGTTTGCCTAGTTTATTTTAGGTTTCCCCTTTATGAACTTGTACGTATCACAGGAACTAATATAGAGTAGATCCCACTGAAGAATGCTACATTATTAACAGTTAACTATAATACGTACGTACAACTAACTAGTACGTACGTATGTACACACTAACTAGTACGTACTAACTAGTACGTACGTATGTATAGTGGCCAATGACAGGTTGAAAATGGTGGGTGCACTAAATGTGACAGCGAATTATTATTTGACTCGGAACATTATAAATTTCTGGTTAGCATGTGTAGGTTGTACTTAGTGTGCATATATATAATTTATTAATTTTTGCATGAATACTGAGCACCGTATGGTGCATAATTAATTATATGTTACAAAATGGTTAGTCAAAAATGCAATATGTAAATGGTCTAAATTTTTGGATCGAATAGTAAAGCTCGTGATCATGTTTCGAGCTTCCTTGTTCAGAAGTTTTGTTTGACAATCAAGTCTCACAGGCAAAAGATCAACAAAATATTTAGGTAGAAATTCATATTAATGCGGTCAACAACATTACTTCAGTCCTTAAATTAAGTGTGGCCATAACTGTAGAATATTAGTGTTTCAAATGGCTACAAAACTTATGATATCTGAAATCGGATTTGAGGAGTGGATGGATGGATCGATTAATATTAAAGAGATCTCCCAAAATAGTGAAATTTTTCATCAATATGATAAGTTCGAAAATTTTGAAGTTATTGGAAATGGATCACGAGGAGTTATTCGAAAAGCATTTTCTATAACTTATCAAAAAAATGTGGTATTAAAAGAAATATCACAATCTCAGAATTATTCTTTAAGAGAACTTATTAATGATGTAAGCAAATTACTCTTAAGGTTGAAAAAAAATATACAGAAATATAGCTATAATCTATATAACAATAATCTATTAATTGCAGGTTCAAAAATATCAAAAAATAGATAATCATGATAATATT
Source organism: Cetraspora pellucida (assembly GCA_910591915.1). NCBI lineage: Eukaryota > Fungi > Glomeromycota > Glomeromycetes > Diversisporales > Gigasporaceae > Cetraspora > Cetraspora pellucida. Next base: position 4,530 of record CAJVQA010001635.1, read on the forward strand.
TTAAAATTATTTGGCTTAACAACACAAGGTATATTATTAATTATTTTGTCTACAAGGTTTTGGTTCTTTTTTTTTTTTAATTAAATGATTGCTGAATCATCATTCTCAGACAAGTACATGCTGGTCTTCGAATATGCCGACAATGGAACTCTACGAAACTATTTAAAAAATAACTTTAATACGTTAAATTGGAATGTTAAGTTTCGTTTGGCAAAGCAGTTGACAAGTGCTGTAATGCATTTGCATTCAAATAACATAGTTCACGGAAACATGGTATGTATTTCTGAAATGTCTCTTATTTTGATTATCATATTAATTTAAATAATTTACTATCTTGTAACTTGTTCAGCATTCTGAAAATATTTTAGTTTATAATGGTGATATTAAATTAAGTGCATTTAGAATCTCCGAATATACAACAAAATCCAATTCACTCGCATCTTTACTTACTTCAATTCAATATTCTGATCCAGAGTACTTGCAAAATATTAAAACTTTTAAACTTACAAAACGTTCAGACATTTATAGTCTTGGAGTTTTGTTTTGGGAACTTTCTAGTGGAATGATTCCATTTGAATCCGAGACGTTATCAGATCTTAATCTTTTAAATTCTATTATACAAGGAAAACGTGAAACAGTAGTTGATGGCACACCACGTGCATTTGTTAAAATATATACAGGTTATTATTAAAGTTAAAAAAATTTTAAATTATTGAATTTAAAACGTATGTCAATTAAATAATTTTTTTTTTTTATGAATAATCCTTAGATTGTTGGCAGTTTAAATCAAAACACCGCCCAAACATAAATCAAATTTTCCAAAGTCTTCAAGATGTTAACTTATCTGATACCATTCAAACGGAGAATATATCACCAGATTTATCTGTTAAGAAAGTGCAAAATGAGAAGAAAATTAAATTAAAAGTCGATAGTAAAGGTATACAGGATTTAATACAAGCTTATCAAGATCAGTACGACAATAAGGCTAAAGAATTAGATCTGCTTGGAACATTTTTAAAGACATTAAAACAATCAGATAACGCGCGGAACTCTTTTTCAAATTCATTAATAATGACGAGCGTTAATCAATCAAAATTAATTATAGATAAAATTCAAAATACTATAGGAGAGTTAACAGCATCTAATGTTTCCGACAAACTTTATGAGAACTCCGCAAATATATCATCCTCGTCACAATTCGGTAATTTAGAAAAAATCTCCAACAATTCTCATGAATCAGCTTCAGATAAATTATCATCTTTTAAATTCATTTTGGATTTATTTCAATATTTTTTTAAGAATTTTGATACATACGAACAACATAATTCAATAAGGCCTAACTTAATTAAATATTTTCAAAATAATAACAAAAACCCGGCAAATATTCTTAACCATTTAATTGATCACAAACATCATTTATATTTTACTGGTATTATTGGATTTTTTTTTCAATACGGAATTGGAACTACGATTAATCATAAAAAAGCGATTGAAATGTATGCAAAAGTGACAGAACTTAAGGATACTTTTGATAACGCTCAGTCCAATACCAAAGGTGTTGTAACTTTAGTTAAGGATCTTATCAAAAATAATTGGATTATTTGTAAGATTTCTCTAGCTATAGCTTATTTGAACGGTATCGGAATAGAAAAAGATGAGAATAAAGCTTTTCAATTATTTTCTGAAGTGGCTGAAAAAAATTATGGTATCGGTCAATATAATATTGGTGAATGTTATTTTAATGGTTACGGCGTTACGAAAAATTTTTCAAAAGCTTTCGAATGGTATTTAAAATCTTCAGAAAATGGAAATTCTATTGGACAATATAATATTGGACATTGTTATCAAAATGGTTTTGGAACTGATAAAGATGAAAATAAAGCATTTAAATGGTATTTAAAATCTGCTGAAAATGGTAATAATAATGCTCAATATAATCTTGGACTTTGTTATGATAATGGGATTGGAACTGCTAAGAACGAAAAAAAAGCATTTGAATGGTATTTGAAATCTGCCGAAAATGGAAATTCTGACGGGCAATATACCGCAGGATGGTGTTATCAAAATGGTGCTGGAACTTTTAGAGATAAAAAGAAAGCGTTTGAATGGTACTTAAAATCTGCCGAAAATGGTAATTTTGGCGGACAAAATAATCTCGGATGGTGCTATCGCAATGGTACTGGTGTTGCCAAAAATGAACAAAAAGCATTTGAATGGTATTTGAAGGCTGCTGAAGGTGAAAATTCTGGAGGACAATGTAACCTTGGCTGGTGCTATCAAAATGGTTTTGGAACTATTAAGGATGAAGTATGTGCTTTTGAATGGTATTCAAGAGCTGCTGAAAGTGAAAATTCTTTTGGGCAATATAAACTCGGGTGGTGTTATCAAAATGGTTTTGGAACTACCAAAGATGAAAAGAAAGCATTCGAATGGTATTTAAAATCAGCTGAAAACGGAAATCATAGCGGACAATATAACGTTGGATTATGCTACCAAAATGGGTTTGGGACTAATAAAGATGAAAAAGAAGCATTTGAATGGTACTTAAAATCTGCAAAAAATGGATGTACTGACGCACAATGTAATCTTGGATGGTGTTATCGAAATGGATTTGGAACTGAACAAGATAAAATAAAGGCATTTAATTGGTATTTAAAATCCGCAGAAGGTGGACATTCTAACGGACAATATAATGTTGGACTATGCTATCAAACTGCTTTTGGAACTTCTAAAGATGATATTAAAGCATTTGAATGGTATAAAAAATCTGCTGAAAATAAAAATAATGTCGGACAAAATAAACTTGGAATGTGTTATCAGCTTGGCATTGGAACCGCTAAAGATGAAAAAAAAGCGTACGAATGGTACTTAAAATCTGCCGAGGGAGGAAATCCTCACGGTCAAAATAAACTCGGCTGGTGTTACCAAAATGGGTTTGGAACTACTAAAAACAAGAAGAAAACCTTTACATGGTATTCGAAATCTGCTGAAAATGGAAGCATCGTTGCTAAATATAACTTAGGATGGTGTTATCAAAATGGTTTTGGAACTGCTATAGATGAAAAGAAAGCATTTGAGTGGTATTTAAAATCCGCAATGGATGGGAATTCTAATGGTCAAAATAATATTGGGTGGTGCTATCAAAATGGTTTTGGAACTACTAGAGATGAAAAGAGTGCATTTGAATGGTACCTAAAATCTGCTGAAGATGAAAATTCTGATGGACAGTTTAATATTGGAAGATGCTATGAAAATGGTTCCGGAACAACTAAAGATGAAAAAGAAGCATTTGAATGGTATTTAAAGTCTGCAGAAAATGGGAATGTTAACGGACAAAATAGACTTGGATGGTGCTATCAGAATGGTTTTGGGACTGCTAAAAACGAAAAGGAAGCATTTTTTTGGTATTCAAAAACTTCTGAAATCGGAAACGTTGTTGCTCTATACCATCTTGGATGGTGTTACCAAAATGGATTTGGAACTGCAAAAGATAAAGCAAAAGCATTTGAATGTTACCTAAAATCTGCTGAGGGTGGAAATTCTAACGGACAATGCAATCTTGGAAGTTGTTATCAATATGGTTTTGGAACTGATAAAGATGATAAGAAAGCATTCGAATGGTACTTAAAGTCTGCCGAAGGAGGAAATTCTGGTGGACAGTATAACGTTGGAGTATGTTATCAAAATGGAATTGGTACTGCTAAAGATGAAAGAAAAGCATTTAAATGGTACTTAAAGTCTGCAGAGAGTGGAAATCCTGCAGGACAATTTAAGATTGGTTGGTGCTTTAAAAATGGAGCTGGAACTATTAAGGATGAAAATAAAGCATTTAAATGGTTTTTAAAATCTGCAGAAGGCGGAAATTCCAACGGACAGTATAATGTTGCATTATGTTACGACGATGGTATTGGAACTATTAAAGATAAAAGACAAGCATTTGAATGGTACTTAAAATCTGCTGAAGGTGGAAATTCTGATGGGCAAAAGAGTCTCGGATGGTACTATCAAAATGGACCCGAAACTCTCAGAGACGAGAAGAAAGCATTTGAATGGTATTTAAAATCAGCGGAAGACAAGAATCCTAGTGCACAATATAATCTCGGGCTATGCTATGATAATGGTATTGGGACCGATAAAGATGAAAAGAAAGCATTTGAGTGGTATTTAAAATCTGCTGAAGGTGGAAACTCTCATGGGCAGTACAGACTTGGTCTATGCTATGATAATGGTTTTGGAACTATTAAGGATGAAAGAAAAGCAGTTGAATGGTATCTAAAATCTTCAGAAAATGGGAATTCTAACGGTCAATGTAGTCTTGGGCAATGCTATCAGAATGGTTTAGGAACTTCTAAGAATGAAAAGAAAGCACTTGATTTGTACTTAAAATCTGCAAGAAATGGGAATCCTCAAGGACAAAATAAACTTGGATGGTGCTATCAAAACGGTTTTGGAACACCTAAGGATGAAATGAAAGCATTTGTATGGTACTTAAAATCAGCTGAAGGTGGAAACTCTATTGGGCAATATAATCTTGGATGGTGTTATCAAAATGGTTTAGGAACTACTAAAGATGAACAAAGAGCATTTATATGGTACCTTAAATCTGCCGAGGGAGGAAATTCCAATGGGCAAAACAGTCTTGGTTGGTGTTATCAACATGGTTTCGGCACTGATAAAAATGAAAAACAGGCATTTTTATTATATTTAAAATCTGCAGAAAGTGGAAATTCTGATGGACAAAACAATCTTGGATGGTGTTATCAAAATGGTTTTGGAATTATTAAAGACGAAGAAAAAGCATTTGAGTGGTATTTAAAATCTGCTGAATATGGAAATTCCGATGGACAAAACAATCTTGGATGGTGTTATCAAAATGGTTTTGGAACTACTAAAGATGAGAAAAAAGCATCTGAATGGTACTTAAAGTCTGCTGAAGGAGGAAACTCAAATGGACAGTATAGCCTTGGATTATGTTATGATAATGGTTTTGGTAGTGATAAAAATGAGAAGAAAGCGTTTGAATGGTATTTGAAATCAGCAGAAAATGGCAATATTAACGCACAATATAGTGTCGGGTTATGCTATGATAACGGATTGGGAACAATTAGCGATGAAAGGAAAGCATATGAATGGTATTTAAAATCGGCGGAAGGAGGAAATTCTAGCGGCCAATGCAATCTTGGCTGGTGTTATCAGAATGGTTCTGGAACAACTAAAGATGAAAAGAAAGCATTTGAATGGTACCTGAAATCCGCAATTGGAGGGAATTCTCGTGGACAGTATAACCTTGGATGGTGCTATCAGAATGGCTTTGGAACCAATAAAAATAGAGAAGAAGCATTTAATTGGTATTTAAAATGTGCCGAAGGAGGAAATTCTAATGGACAAAATAAACTTGGATGGTGCTATCAAAATGAAATTGGGACTACTAAAAATGAAACTAAGGCATTTGAATGGTATATGAAATCTGCACTAGGTGGTAATTCGGGAGGTCAGTATAATCTTGGATGGTGTTATCAAAATGGTTTTGGGACTATTAAAGACGAAAAACAGGCGTTTGAATGGTACTTAAAATCTGCAGAAGGAGGAAATCCAAGTGGGCAAAATAAAATTGGATGGTGCTATCGCAATGGATTTGGAACTGATAAAGATGAAAAGAAATCATTTGGATGGTATTTAAAATCAGCTGAAGGGGAAGATTCTAATGCGCAATATGTTGTGGCTTTATGCTATCAAAAGGGTAATGGCGTATTATTAGATACGCAAAAAGCTATTGAATGGTTTCAAAAAGCAAACCATAATGGTAATCAAAAAGCATATAAGGAATTAAAAAAAATTAACTATTTTTAACAAGTGTTAATAATCATAGAGCTATATTTTTACTAATTGGGCTTAAAAAACCAACTGCGATTGAAGATGGACATTTATTTGAATGATCCAAAATTACTGACTGATTACTCAATTATTTGTTATCCTTAATTATGCTTACGGTTATCATCTCTAGTCACATTTACCACTACGTAGTCGATTCTATTTATTGAGATACCTTAATGTCTTATAAAATTAGGTTGAATATTATTTTTCCTAAATAGACAATTATATCATAGCAAAATACCAAATTTTCTTTTATATTTAGATAATTTTATAGAACTTCAAATTATATGCAAATTGATTTAACAAATCGTTATATTTATTTACTTAAATACGTCTAAAATTATATATACCAAATGAAAGAGTGTAATAATAATCTAATCTTTGTTTACTAATTTATTATTAAATTGTTAAGTATAATTCAATCATAACCAATGCGTATGTATATTGAGTGTTATTGAACCAATCAGGGTGCAGTATCAGGTGTATTATGAATTTTCTAAAAAATCGGGTTTAGCAAAAAAAAGAAGAATTCGTTGTGAAGTATTTGACTATCATTTATCCGAACCTTAATCAATCGTAAATTGTTCCTAAAATAGCTGTATTTTGATTTATTGGAAGGTGATGATACGTCACCATAGGTAATAATTTTCTAAGAAAATTTCTATTTGTACACTAGTAATTGTATAAAACATAAATGCGTATCATAGCCGAAAATATAATCCTTATCTTAAGTTTTTCGCACTAACCCTAATGAAACTCAGTGTTTGAATTTTAATCTGATGCACAAAGACCCGTAGGTCGATAGCGTGTGGCTGCGTTCCCGGGCCCCTAATCGCAAGGTCGCCGGTTCGAGTCTAAAGGGGAGATGAAAGCCGTGCCAGGATCACAATTGAAGTTCAGCCACGATCGCTTGACGTATTATTACGACTTGTGAATCGCTGAATCAGGATACTACCGGTGAAATTCCAGATGATCGGATCGATAAATTAAGAAAATCACAGCACAGGGAACCTAACAATGCTACAATGAGAGTGACCTTACAGGATATATAGATTCACTCATCTCTACTGACACGAGCGAAACGGCGAGTCAGTCGCTTGTCGATGGGATATGTCGTGCAACCTACGAACGGCTTAGTCGATAAGAGGCGGTTAGATTTGGGGAGTGGTGTGTTTATGATCGTAGGTTTATAATACAATGAAATAGAGAATTATTATAGGGGCGAAATTTATGATACGCGCAAAACTGAAAATTGTTCTTTTAGGACTCGAAGCCTTTATTATATATTGTTATATCACATATGCATTCTTTAATGTAATAAATGTATTAATCCTATTAAACGTACTATCCCCCTTATATCCCTTTAACGTCCCTTATTACTTAAAACCCTTAACTCCCGTATATCCCATTAATTACAGTTTCCTCTTAAAAACCCTTATTGTCACTATTGCCTTTGTATCCCTATACGACTTTTAGGAGCGATAATCCCGGGAAGCCCATATTAGGTAGATGATCAACCTAGCCGTTAATTGCGTTACTGCGCCACATCGATCATCCCCTGCCACGTGCTTCCGGGATCACGTTTCACGTATACTGCCGGAAGCAATTATTGAATGTGTGCCAGGTTTGTGGCGCAGATTTCCTGAACTACGAATCAGATTTCAAGATCAGGCATAACGTAACACGATCAGGAACATTCAAATCAAACGTTTTTTTTGTCAAAAATCTCATAGGCAGAAGTTCGTCTGATTGGCTAATAAATTCAATTTAATTTTACATTATTTATACAGTTTAGAGTACTTTTTAAAAAAAACGAAAACCAACTATAATAAAGTAAAAAAAAACCATATAGAAGGTTTCATTAGAGCTGTAGGACTCCATAGTCAAAAATAAGACCTAATTCTCATCCATCTAAAAAAATTAGCTTAGTAATAAGTTGAGTTTATCGGGTTTTGAGAAGTTATTACAAGTCACTCTCGTTATAGTGAAGTGATCTGTTTTATTAATAAATTTTTTAAAAAAATTCACTTTATCGAGAGCTTTATTAGTAAATTCACTATATCAAGAGAATTTTATATAGACTGGCTTTGAGCTTAACTTCACTATATCGAGATTTTAATTAGTCTTTACTATATCAAGAGTTCACTATAATGCGAGTGACTTGTACTATACTAACTTTTTTAAACGGATGAGTATTAGATCTTATTATTTGCTATGGAGTTCTACAGCTCTAATGAAACCTTCTATATAGTTTTTTTTACTTTATTATAGTTGGTTTTCATTTTTTTTAAAAAGCAATCTAAACTGTATAAATAATGTAAAATCAAATTGAATTTATTAGCCAATTAGACTAACTTCTGCCTATGATTAAAAATCACTTACTTCTCAAAATCAGCATAAGAAATCATCTTTGATGCTCTACATAATAAAAAGTTTTTATTGAACAATTTACTACATAAACTACTTCTTTCTGATCCATAACTCAGACCCTAACCCTAATATAACTGAATTTTTGTTACATCACAAACCTAGCACACATTCAAGAATTGCCTGCTGAAAACCCATTTTAGGTAGGTAATTGGTATAGTCATTAATTTGTTACACCAACTACACATCACCACCAATAGACATTGTTGTTCCAGTCTTTATGTAACCTATGGTGGCTAAGTTGAAATAGGTGTATTAGATTTGACTAAGTGGTTTATCTGTAGATAAGTACTATTCTTCTCTTCTAAGTCCTTCTTTTAACTTATTCTTCTTTTAACCCTTGCCTTCTCTTATCTTTTTTTTACTTTCTTAACCTGAGGTTACAATATGTTAAATCAGGTTGGAGTTCTCTTGCATTAATGACTTAGCCATGTAACTTATAACAAATAATTTAAAATCAGTTTAGTGATTTACAAAGAAGCAAACGATATGGATAATGATGGTTTTAATGATAGTTTATTAGTTTGCGCTAGGTTATAGTTTACTTTTAATATAGGTTATGAATATATTTTTATATATTACAAAAATGTATTGACTTGGGAGTATTATGATTGCTTTCCTACTAGGCAGAAGGTCTTTTATTTATAATTAATCTTTATTTACATTTGAGGTTAATTTCTTCTACATTTTCTATTTACACTATATTATCCTTAAAACCTTTTTTTCTACTATAATAATGACAAACCAAATATACTATATACCATCGATCTATCCAAAGTAATAAATATAATAAATATAACAAAAGTAATAAAAGTAAATAAATCTTACTTTTCATATAACTAATGATATAGGTAAAACAGCAAGTCAGTCACTTGTTGATAGAATATGTTGTGTAACCTATAAACAGCTTAGTCAATAAGAGGTGGTTAGATTTGGAGAATAGTGTGTTTATAATTATAGGTTTTAGAATATATTGTTACAAAAGCAATAAAATATTTAGGTCAAAATGTATTGCAAATATAAAAAAACTACTGCTCAGATAGGATATGAAACCTTTATTATATATTATTATATTACATATATGCTTCTACAGTTATTAAACATACTAAACTTATTATTTAACAGATATATTCTTAATGTTCTGTATTACTTAAATCCCTATTATATTATATATTCCTTTATTTATAGTTCTTCCTTAAAACTCTTATTATTACTATTATCCTTATAATTGCTAAAGATTCTATAGGATTTTTAAGAGCAATAATTCCAGGAAGCCCATATTAGGTAGGTAATTAATAGAGATAGGCAAATCGTGGTTTTTCAAAAAATCCTGTGCATAATGTGCAGATCCATGTAGAATTTGTATCCTACACAGGATTAATTAAATCTAGTTGCCGTGTCATTGAACCTTAATATTGATTTTTTGTCTCTCATCAAGAAGGTATTCTAACAATAATACAATAATACAATGAAAAATAACTTATGGGTATTCTGTCTCTGCTGCTTTGTGCAAATCTTCTTAGATCAATACAGAATTTAAGAGTATTGTTAATGTGTAACTTAGTGCAAATAAGTGCAAAAGTGCAAGTAAAATATCAATAAAAGCACACATAGATGCAAATAACTATGTCATTATGCACAATGTTAATTTGCATGCACATTTCTCTGTGACTACCATCCCAATAGTGCCACTTACATTTGATTTGACTATTATCTGACAGGCCAAATCTAAACTCACTGTAAACAGAAAACAACTAATTTCTGTGACTGCTATCTGACAGGCCACCTACTAAACATGAATTTGGCTGTCATCTGACAGGCCAAATTCATACTAAAAACAGAATTCAAAAACAGCTTACTCATAGCTTATTCACAGTTCTATTGGCATCTATGAGGATGGAGAAGAACAGGATGAAAAAACCAGACAAAGTTGGATTAACAGAAAAAAACAGAAATTATCTTGTCTGAAAAAACTCTATTCCCTTTTAAATATGCCCTAATGATTACTAATCAAACCTGATCAAAAACTAATCAAAAACACTATATAATTATATTATTACTCTAACAACTTTAATGACATAATTACATTATTACTGTAATTAACTCTAATGATTACCAGATCGAAAGACTATTTAACTATATAATTAAATCAATAAATTCAACAAACATACTTCATAAATATGTAACCTTAATGATAGACCCTATTATTATCAGTCAAACTAATGTTAATATTTCCTTAAACTATGACACACATTGTGCTATTAATTATAATATCAAACTTGATAAATTAATTTCATTCTATGTTTGATTCAAGACAAAATGGGCTCCAATACTTATATATTGGGCAGCTAATTTTGTCTCTCATCAAGAAGGTGTTCTAACAATAATACAATAATTTAATAAAAAATAACTTATGAGTTCTTATAGAGTATTGCTATTTGTGCATAAGAGGCTTGGTCATTCTTCTTCTTTTTTTTTTTTTTTTACAAACTCATTAAATGTAATGCCCCTAATTCCATTGTACTAATGGCCTGCATGTACTGTTGTACTGCTTCTGATGTCTATTCTCTAATTGATTAAATTTGTTCTATTGTTATGCCATCTTTTATTGCTACTGTTGCACCTCAATCCTCAAGCTGTGTGCAGAATACCTTCCTTCCAATCTTGCATTTTCTGCAAATTATCTTACAATTACTGATATTGCTGCTACAGACAACTTTCCTTTTGTTCTTAATAAAAATAATAGTTACTTTGGTTTCATCTTAGATCTCATCTTCAAGTACCAACCTAACAACCTAACTGAACACATTTCACTCATTGTTCTTTCTATTGGAATAAACTTACTCTTACTTAGCTAGTCTGTCTTTGACCTTGAAACTCTAATCCACAATTTTCTATCCTTTTCTATAACATCAGAATACCTTAAATTACACAATTCGCCTGGTTTTTGCATAACTCTCAAATCTAACACTATCAGTGCTATATTTTGGACCCACATTATCATGCTAATTTCTGATAGAAGATACTTAATGTACTGTCTTACAGCTGCTACTGACAACAGATCCCTCAACCATCTGGTTACTGTTTTTTTCTGTACTGTTAACCTTTTTATACCTTCAACAACTAACTGAATTGCTTTCTTCTTTGTTGGATCATTTAGGTTTCTTTTTTTATGTTCCTTTGCTACTGCTGCCAAACACATAAGAACTTCTGTAGACCTACCCAAAGATTCTAATCATGCCAAAAAAACTACCAATAATATTCCTATAGCTGGGTATGGCACAAAGCCTATTTTTACTGCAAAATTCTCAAAGACATCTCAAGTCTTTTCTAAATGCTTTCTATATGCATCATAAATTGAGTTGCTTATTAGGGTCTTCACTCTTTCTAATAATTCTCTGACCAATTTATTAGTAGCATTCTCAATCATCATTGTGCATTCTTGCATAGTTCTAAGTTCTCTAATGGTTCTGAATGAATAATTTGAGTAAGTACTAGCAAGTCGATCTTCTTTCTGAATGCATTTATAACTAACAGCCACCAAGAAGCTAACACCCAAATTGGAATTATGATTACCAAACATACTCTGCATTCTCTGGCATAATACAATGCTCTATGGATCTGACCAAACAGAAAACATGCATAGTTTCTGCTCCTAGCCCATTCTTGAGTAAAACAATCCACTATTTTGTTCTTAGACAAAAAACAGACTGTTAAATCTCTTAGTCTTTATATTTAGATGACTTGCAAACCTGTCAATTTCAAATTTTTTCTATAATTCTTCCAATTGGGTCATCACACCTGTGTCTAGTAACTAATCTCCTATATCCATTATCCTTGTCAACCTATCCACTGGGTTTTCCTTGCTTGAAATCCACCATGTATCAAAAATCCCAATATCACTCATTACAAAAACCTTACAAATCTGTTTTATAATAACCTTTTACTTTCCATTATACCTTTTTTTCAAACTGTTCTTAATGTCACCCTATTGTCTATAAACAGAGTTACTCAAACCCCCTTAGCAGATTTCTGAATAACTGCAATACTTGCAGTACTACTAGCACCTCCAGCTGTGTTATAACCTGTGATAAGTAGGGGTAACTTCAATTCACTACTGCCTTGTATTTCAGAAGAACTCACACTATCCAGTTGTTAAGGCATTAATATAAACTGACTTCACCTGAGAAGGCTTTTAGACTGACTGTCTATTCCACTTTTCCAAGTTCCTTGTTAGCTAATGAATATTCTTGACCACTTGTTCTGATAACTGAATTTAGTTATTCCACTTCTATACTGAACAATTCTGTGGATCTATAAGTTTGTAGAACTCTATGCACTTTATCTGACTTGGAAGAAAGGTCCTTGCCAGGCTCATGACCTTTTCTGCTACTAAAGCCAGATCTCTTGCTATAATCATTTGCTTTCTTAATAATGTCTCTAGACTTGAAACTTTCATTACAATTTTTTCTTCTGTGGCTACTACTATTTCATTCAGTGTATTCACTACCATTCTACAAAAACTTAGTTTTTGAGTCAGGATCCAACTTTTTTTTTCTTTGGCTCAAAACCATTCATATTCATTCAGATCTGCCTCACATCTTGTTTCTTATTTTCACCAAAATTTCCTTTATAAAGTGAGCTACCTAAATATTATCGAGATGGCTCCCACAATATATTTCTTGTGCATGCCACTTGCTGATTAAACTGCATTATCTTAAAGAAAACTTATGAAGCTTGGCTCAGGCCAAAAGATAAGACTTTGTCTTGTACTAATTTTTTCTATCATGAATCCCAAAAGCCTCTGAGCTGTATTGTTCATTAATATATTGTGATAATCATCTTTAAGATCAAAGAAAATTGCCTACCAGCCTCATCTGATCATCCTTAACAAACCTTCCAGTCCTTTGAATTGAAACATTTTTGGTTACAAGATTTGATTTAGCCTTCTCAAATCTATTACCAATCAGAATTTTTTGGGCCCCTGTTTTTGAAACCAGGAAAACTGGGCTTATCTTCAAAAGTTCTGATGAATGCCTCTTTTCTTTACCTATTTTTACTATTACCCCTGACTTCTCCAATCTTACTAACTTGTTTTTTATCCAAAGTTCTTCTTCTTCTGTAAAGTGGTATGGTCTTGGGTCTGGTGCACACATAAGCTGTATAAAAAGCCTTGAAAACAATAGAATTTCTCTTTCTAACTAATCCATGATCAACTGAGACAGCTTTATTACTTCTTTTCAATATTTTACTGCCTCCCATCTGTGAATTCTTTCTGTTATACAAAGTTCCATTTCCATCCTACACTCTTTCAAGACTTTCAAGTGTTGTCAACTATTTCTAAGTCAAAAGTTCTCTTCACTAAAGAGCAGCCCAATATTCTTCTTAGAGTTGCATTTATTTGCAAAATAACTCTTGCTCTTTCAAACATAACAGACAACCTTACTTCCTTTAAATACTCTGTCCCTCTTTAGCCTTCTGGGCCACTAGGAGGTTGACTGAACTATGTTAAGTTGTAATAGTGCTACCTTGACAGCCTCTGGCAAAAATTGCTGGCTTGGTTAAAGAGGTAACTGGGGGACTGACACAAAGCCTCCAAACTGGTTCTGAAATTTCAAATGCTGACCTAGCTGCTGTGGTTGGAACCTGTTGGCTGAATACAGGGTTGCATTTGAGTAACTTGTGCCACAGAAATGCTGCCTATCTGAAAAGCTGATGCTGGCTGCTGAAATCATTTAAAATAAAAATAACTAGACATTTTTACTTTTTTAGTTCAGAAAAAATATTGCACTGCCAGCCTGGCATTTTCTTATTTGCTTTTCATCAATTCTAATATTGGATCTGAACTGTCTATAGCTGCCATTTTTGAAGCCACCTTCTAGCCATCCTCATCAGCCACTCTTACCACATAGGCTCTCTTTAGGGCTACCTGACTTGCCAAACAGACATAACCTAGCTCACTGAAGGCCAATGCCTTGTCTAATAATGCTCCTATCTTGCACCACTCATTATACTCTCACTGGTTACACTGTTTCGACAACTCACATTTTGTCCATATGTTTCTATGCTCAAAGTTACCCAAAACTGATATACATGGCTCTGCTTCATGACCCAAAGTCTTCTTCTCCTATGCATAATCAGATTGAAAATTCTGGCCCACTGAGCTTATTTTACTACCAGCTCTCATTCCAGTTTTACTACCTATCCTCAAATTTTGTGCCTTGCCAAGCCACTGCAAGCCTTTAAATTCTTCTGACAACCTACTATTCTGTCCTTCTCCAAGCTGTGCCCAAACCTCTTTTCCTTTTTTAGTCACATCTATTTCCTTTACTGATTCTTCTGGCCCTGTTCTGTTCTGAAACTCCTTTACTAGCCTAGCCAAGATCTCCTCTTTCAAGTCTCTTTTTGATAAACCTATTCCATGACAAATAACTCTCAATGCCTTTAAAGATAGCTGGTTAAGGTTAGACTCCAAGCCTGTTTGGGCTGTATTCGAAGGTGAAGGGTTATTTGATACAATGATAAGCTCAGTTAACATCATTATTCTCTGTTTATTTATTCCAACTATCTACTTATTAAGATTTACCTATTTGAAAAATATAGTAATAATATGCCTTATTTAGAAAAACTTTGTTTATTTAAGATTACACAAACAAGTTATATAGTTATTAGTTATATAGTTTATAGTTTGCACAAAAAAACCAGACAAAGTTGAGTTAGCAGAAAAAAACAGAAATTATCTTGTCTGAAAAAACTCTATTCTTCTTCTTAAATATGCTCTAATGATTACTAATCAAACTAATCAAAAACTAATCAAAAATACTATATAATTATATTATTACTCCAACAACTCTAATAACGTAATTACATCATTACTGTAATTAACTCTAATGATTACCAGATCGAAAGACTATTTAACTATATAGGCAAATCAATAAACTCAACAAACATACTTCATAAATACATAACCCTAATGATAGACCCTATTATTATTAGTCAAACTAACATCAATATTTCCTTGACCTATGCATACATATTGTGCCATCAATCATAATATCAAACTTGATCAATTAATTTTACTCTGTTTGTTTGTCTCTTATTTCTGTGTATTTATACTATGAAAATCAATATAAGGGTATGTCTCTCACACTTTCGAGCACTTATACAGCCTACCTGAGTATCAGTCAGCTTCTCAAAAAATTTTTTTATTTTTTTTTTTCTATCAGCAGTTGTCTCGACTGGCCAAATATACATTATGCCTGTTATCTGAACAAGTCATAATCCAAAAAATTATAAAACAATTCCAAAATACAAACTTATTCAACCCACTAACCCTTGCTAACTGCTGTCCTGGCAGGCACTCTGTGACATAACAGGCAGGGCGAGGAGGGTCTAATTAACCGAATAAAAGTCAGGTTCGCAGAAAAGACAAAGTTACTGACTCCTATTCTCTCAAGCTTTACTAATATACTACTTCTCTAATTACCTCATACTAACCTAATTACCCTATACTAACTCGATTACCTCATTCTTACTACAACTAACTTCATAGATCAAACTCTTATCAATAATCTAATTTTCATTACTCAAATTACTATATACTTTCATTCCATTAATTGAAACTTAATAATCACTAATCGATCAAACATGTGATCTAACTGGGCCTATTACATGTTTGGTCGATGTACATGATTTGAGACAAAAGCTGCCTTGCTACTAACGTATCGAGCAGCTAATTTGTTTGTCTTTCATTTTTGTGTACTTATACTATGAAGAACAATATACAGGTTCTTCCAGAGTATCATAAAAGTAAAATTTCTAATGCTTAATAAATTGCATTACAAATGAACTTTCTACCTCTTGCAACAAACAATACTAACCCATTAACCCTTTCATATTACTAAAAACCTATCATTGCAGATGCTCCCAATTCTGCTATACCTACTGATCTTATATATAAACATATTGCGTTTAAAACCCAACCACCAATTGTTTGAATTTGCTCTAATGACATCCCTCTTTTCATTGCTGCTGTGGCACCACCAATCCTTAAACTATGTGCTGTAAACCTCTCTTTCACATTAGCATACTCTGCAAAGCATTTAACTATTGCAGAAATTGCTGACACCATCATTTTATTCCCCTTGTTTAAAAGAAAAAATGATGCTTCGTCTCTCGTTTCTGGTCTAATTTTCAAATATTCTACTATCCTTTTAGCCAGGCAATACTTGCTTCCAGATAACTCAATTGGCACAAATTTCTCTTTTGCTAGTTGGTTGGTCTTAGACTTATTAATCCTAACCCACAACAATCCATTTTTAAACTCTATATCTTTTCTCTTTAAATCACAAAGCTCACTTGGTTATCTCATCATTCTTAAACCCAAGGCTACTAAGGTCAAATGTCATGTTTACATCTCAAAACTGATACTGCTAGGAGGAAAATCCAAATATGTTTTAACAACATCTACTGGCAAAGGATCTCTCAGCCACTTCACCTTAGCCTCTTTCAACATAGCCCTCTTAACACCGTTAACAACTATCTGTACCCTACTGGTTTTTGTAGAATCATGCAACCCTTTCTATTTATGCACCCTAGCAATTGCTGCCAGACAAAAGTTGCATATCCATGCTATGTCCTGACATTTCCAGCCAGGCTAAGAATGCCATTACAGTCATATCTGTTGCAGGACATGTCTTACGTTTTACTTGCTCTATGAAAGCAAAAAACAATTTTCACACCTTATTTAGCCTTCTTTTATACACTTCACTAACTGAATTCTCCACTATACTCTCTACACGTGTCAACAATCTCTTGACCAATTCAACCGAATCAGCCTCAGCGACCAATGTTTGTTGTCACATGGTTCTATACGCCCAATGGGCCTAGTTGAATAATTTTCATTGGCGATGGTAAGTCCATTTCTCTTTTTTCACTTGCACAACATTGGCCACCACGGCGCAGCACCCAAACTAGAACAATAATCACTATCACTACCCCACATTCTTTTGCATGAACTAGGGAACAATTTATTAGCCCAAACAGTAGGCATATGTAATTTATACCACACCTCTAGTCTTGTGTGAAGCAATCCACTGCTTCTGTTCCTGGACACAAATGCAGGCTATTTAATCTCTTTAACTTTGAATTTATGTAGTTTGCAAACCTGTCTACATCGAAAATTCCCCAATGCTTCTGCAACTGATTTACTAATTCCTTCTTTACTTTCCAATTCCCAAAATCCATTATCCTCGAAAATTCATCTGCTGGGTTCTCTTCACTTGCAACCCATCTTGTATGGTAGATTTCTATATCTAACTTCACATACAACTTCCAAATTTCCCTTGCAATCTTCTTTTGCCACTGCAATGGCCCTCCGTTTATCACTGTTCTTAATGTCACCTTGTTGTCTATCACCAGTGTGCCCATAACCCTCCTAACTGGGTTCCAAATGCTTTCAACACCTGAAGAACTGCAATAGACTCAAGCTGTGCAATTATGTTTAACATCAACCTTTCTGACTAATTTCCTGCTGCAACTACTTCCTGATACACCCCACACCAATCTATCATTAGGAAAAAAAATAGAGAGTTATATATCGATTGGTAACCGAAGAATATATAATAATATAAATCATCTCTGCTGATTTATAACAATTGTGATACTAATCGATAGATAACCATAAGCCAATTATAATTGATATATAACTGAAGCGATTATAATCGATATATAAACTAAATGATTAAAATCATATTAGATAATATATCGATTATAATCACTTTAGTTATATATTGATTATAATCGGCTTATAGTTATCTATCGATTATAATTGTTATGTACTCTATACTCATAATATTAGAATCGATATACACAAATTATTATATTAAATATTACAGCGATTTATTTTTATATTTATCAACTTAAAGTGAATAAAATTTATAAATTTAAATTGAATATAATTTATTTTATACATGTAAGATACATTTTGCATGAAATACATTAAAAATTACAAAAAAAAAACAATGCTACTAATAGATCTCAAACAATTCATCCTGTGCATTCTGCGAAAGAATTAAAGAATTACTTTAGGACAGGCGAGTTGTATTGAGGTCAGGTTCAGTGTTGGAATTGGCCTGTACTGATTGTGTTTGTGTTGATTGTTCAGCTTCTTAAGAGCCTGAAGCAAGCTTATTATTAATGATTGTGTTGGCCAATTCTTGATTAGGACCGCCATTATCAAAGTCATAATAAAGGTTAATATTCATTTTGTAGTTACAATCGATATGTTACAAATACTTACCAAATAGTGCATCATGCGATGCTGAATTTGGCTTTCACTACAGATGATATTTTTCGATTGGAGATTCAATATAATGTTACACATGGCTAGTATGAAGGCACAATGATAGTTTGTAAGAGTAGGGGCAGCAGCCATGCTAAATGCAGTTCTTGCAATAATTGCAACCCAAAAAATGCCTTTATCATCTTGCTTATAGAGCACACAATAGCAATCATATACTTCTTGGCTTTGCTTCTACCTTACTATATCCTTAGCACTAGCATTGCTTCTGAGGCGAAAAAGCCTTTCGTGACCAAATACATTCCAAATTTTGAACGTATGTTCTGCAACACTGAACCATGCAGGTTCTTTATTTTTTGTAAGAGCTATTGGAAATTGAACATCATAAAAAATGCTAAATCTATTAAAAATGATTGATAATTATATAAAACAATATACACAGGTGTCAAATATTATTGCTTACCTGAGAACACTACACACCATAGAACCAGTTTGCAAAATCATTTGCACTTAAGTTCGCCATGAATTCAGGGAACTTTTTGTTCAAGTAGTCCTTGAGGGACTCCTTTATTTCATCTTGAGTGAGATATATTACACATGAGAAAGGGCATTTGACAACACTAATATATACTTCCTGCAAAAATATATAAACAAAAGTGCTTATAATATGCCAAAAAAAAAGTGCTCAAAATATACCAAAAAAAAAAAGTGCTCAAAATATGTCCTTGCTTTCTATAATACTTACATCTCACACTTTGGATAAAAGATTCTTGCCTTGAATGCCTTGAGTGCCTTGAACGTTTCTGTGCTGCATTTCATTCCTTAGATCTTGAAAATCATCACTTAACTGCCTAATTAGGAGGTATATTTGGCAGTTTTGAGTGAAGAGATGTTCTCGGTCCTCAGCTTCACAGTGATGACAACTTGAACGAGCTCAAAAAGGTAACAAAAAAAGTTTCAAAAAAAAAAAAAAATTTAGATCAAAAGATCAATATTCAAAAATCAAAAAAAAAAACTTTTATACTATCATGATTATGTGAATAATTTTGATTGGAAGATCGATGATCAGGTGATGCCGATCTTCCACGTGTTTGCTGCGGCTGCAGTGATAATGATCATGATGCATGACATGAGGTAGTTTGAGAAGGTGATAGTTGACTAGAATAAGTTTGCTGGACAGATTGTCTGGAAGATAATAGTTGCCTGGAGGAAGTTTGTTGGGCAGATTGTCTGGATTGTCTGGATTGCCTTGATTGGGTTAGAAGGGATGATTGACATTGCCTACTTTTATCACTCATTATGGAAAAAGTATTATGTGCATTTTTTATAGATTTAGTGGATTTGTCAGAATCAGAGTCATCATTATAAGATGGTTAAAATGGTTGATGAGGACCAGCAATATCATTTGAATTATAATGAGAGCGGGTTGTATTAATAGAGACAGCCAGATAAGGAGAGAGTGGGTTGTTATTAGAATTATTTTCCATTTTTAAAATTTTTAAAAAGTAGCTTTCAGACGCTAAAGAGATTAGACTTATATATCTAAAAAAAAAAGCTTTAAACAATTAGTAATAAAAATAATCTCTAATGATGTTAATCATTGT
>CAJVQA010001636.1:0-24734 GCA_910591915.1 Cetraspora pellucida
ATAAATCAGCTTTTCTAATTCTAATAAAAGTTTGTTGTAAATGTTTTAAATATTCATCAAAGGTCTTAAAATATACTATAATATTATCAAGATAGACTACTACAAATTTCTATGCAATGTCTTGATATACTTTATTCATTAATTATTAAAAGATTGCAGATGCATTATATAGTCCAAAAGGCATTACATTAAACTCATAAATATCATATCGAATTATAAAAGCAGTTTTTTCTCTGTCTGTAGAGTGTATAGCAACTTGCTAATATCTACTTATGAGATCAAGTATAGAGAATCACTTGGATCCTTTTAGAGTATTAAGAATTTTATCAATGCAGAGTAAGGGATAGGCATTTTTTTTAGTAATATTGTTAAGATTACAATAATCAACATAAAATTGTAATTTGCTATTTTTCTTTCTAACTAATACAACTAATAAGATTCAAGAGCTAAAAGAGGATCATATAAGTTTACTATTAAGTATTTGTTGAATTTCCTTTTTAATAAATATCTGTTTCATAGAAGAAGAAGAGTAAAATTAAGATTGAATAGGAGGTCCTTCTTCTGTATAAATTTGATAAGTTACAAGATCAGTACATCCTAATTCTGTTGTATTTTGTGCAAAAAGATCTGAGAACTTCATTAGCAGCTGGCTGAATTGTTTTTTTTGTTTAGTATCTAAAGATCTAATTGTTCAATTTAGATGGTTCTGAACTAACACTATATTTTTTATAAAGGATTATAGTGTCTATTGTAAAATCTTGATGCATATTGTCTAGATTTGTTAAAGAAGTTGCTCTTTTTCTTTATTAAGAACAGCTTGTTTAGCTCATAAAATAAGATGTATTTCTTTATAGATTCATAATCAATTAATCTGGTCATTTACTTGGAGTTCCAATGCTTTAGTAATAGTAAGATCTGTTTCTTACAAATAGACTTTAGCAAGACAGAAAATACATATTTGGCTTATTTCATACTGAGATTCAGCATTTCTGATTAACTCAGTATAGTGTCTAATTTGGGTTTATAAGTTATAGTTAAGGTTGTAGAAGACATCTGTACTGGCTTTGTAAGCATATAAATCTTCAAGTTCACAAAACCATAGTTTCTTTATAATACTTTCTAAATTATACATTCTGTTTCTGGGTTTAACATATTTGCATAATTTGCATTCAACCAAGATTCTATATTCACTATCTTGGATGTAATAATACTAGCTTCTAGGATCATTATAATCAAAACTTTGATGAAAATCAGTATAGCAACCTTTACAAACAAGAACTTTATCTAATTTTTGTAGAGTTTCTGGTCTTTGAGGGTTCTTGCAATAGCAGCAATGATGGGTACAATAATTGCTATAATAGTATTGTTTTTGGGCTTCAACTTTATTAGGGTTGCATCCATATTGATAGGTTTGATTCTAGTACTTAAAAAAAGCTAAGGGACAATTAACAGCAATATGTTCTATTGAGTTGTATTCATAACAAATATTTTCAAGACAATGTCAATAAAGATGTTCAGAGCTTTGGCAATTCTTGCAAGTTTTTTTTTGAGAAACTTATAGTTAACAATAAACAGCAATATGTTCTTTATAATGACATCAGTTGCAAGTATTTTGAGAGCAGTTAGCAAAGAGGTGATCAGAAGATTTACAATTGTCACATATACAAGATGAAGTAGCTTGGGTTTATTGTCAAGATTGGTAGACAGTTTATCTTTTATTGTTTATTTCTGAGATAAGTTAAGCAATATATACTTTATAAAAAGTAAGAAATTCTTGCTCATAGAGGTCAAGCTCTTTTTGGTTTGTTACTGTTGATTGGACAAGTAAGGCATGATTACTTTCATAAGTTATTGATACTAAAACTTTTTTGTTATTCCACTTAAACAAATAACAACAATTCTTTTAGTTATAATTGGCATCAACTTTCTTAAACTAGTTATTACCAAGAAAAAGAGAGTAAGAAGTAGCAGAAACAACTTCAACAGTGATTGAGATAGTTATTTCTTTAATTTCTACAAAGAGGTCTTTAATAATTCCTAAAGAATGTATAGAAGTACCAATTGCTATAACAATTAGACTAGTAGAAGTTTGTTCAATTTTAAGTTCTAATTCTTTAACAATCTAATAAGCAATCATACTAATAGCAGTATCACTATCGATAATAGCTTAGTAGAGTCTGTTTCTAAGTCGAATGTTGCATTTATAGAGGTAGTATAAGTAGGTGATTGAGCTAGGTTAGCATTTTTGGCTTTTTCATACAGATATGCAAACATAGCTGTATGAATAGAAGAGTTGTTAAAAAACTGTTTTTATTTCTTTAATGTCATAACAGAAGAAGTAGAAAAAGAATCTTCATGGCCAAGGTAGTTAACATCTCTATAGTAAAGTGAAGGTAAGCAAAAACTAGTTCTTCTTCTATTACTATTATAGGAGTCTGAGTATTTGCTTCTTTCTTTAGAGTTTTCTCTTTCTTTAGAAGGATTTCAATAATAAGATCTATCATGACTTCAAGAGCAAGATCTTTGGTTACATTTGTCAATTATTCTATAATTATCTCTTTGATTGGATTATTGTTTAGCTCATCTAGTTCTACATTTAGCAATAAAATGTCTTGTATGTTTACAGCAGTAACAGTGATATGAATCTTTGACTTAAGATCTATTAGTATTAGATGTAGCTGCGTAGTTAGCAGATTGAGGTTAAGGTAGTTGCTGTTGCTATGCTAAGTTGATACTAAGTTTAGCAATCTGGTCTGTTAGTTGTTTAATAGCTTGGTCTGTTTCTGTAGTAGTGTTGGCAGCCATTACATGTTCAGTTTTCTATTGTTTGGCAGTAGTAATAATAGCATTTAGGTTAGCAAATTCACTAGTTTGCATATTGATAGAAAATTCAGAACATAGTTCTTAAATAAATAATTGTTTGGTAAAGTTGGCAGGAAAAGCATTACCAGAATCAACTCATCTTTGCAATTGTCTAAAATAAATAACATAGGCATTTACTATGTCTGGGCCTTGTTTAATATTAAAAAACTGTTTTTGCCAAATAGCTTTTTGTTTAGGCATATGAAAATGAAGTCTAAAAAGATGTTTAAAGCTTCTGTTTTGGTTGGCATTATCATCAAAAGCATTTGAAACAGAGTTAAGACTTAGCCATCACTCTAATGCAATTCCTTTTAAATATATAGGAGTAAGTTCCAATTTTCAAGCAGCATTTTACTTATTAGCAATAGCAGCTTTTTGAAAATCTTTAAGCCATTGTTTTAGGTCTTAGGTTCCATTATTATAAAAGAAGTTAGTCTTCATATTAGCTTTTTTACTTCTATTTAGAACATTAGTAAGGTTAGCTATAGCTTATGCAACATCTTGTAAACTTGTTGTGCCATGTTATCAAATAGGTCAGAAAGGTTATTAAGAATAGATAGAAGTAAAAAAAGAAGTTAAGATTAAGATTGAATAACAATAAGTTGAAATTGAACAGTGATAGGTTGAAGTTGAAGAAGAGCAAGTTGAGATAGAGATGAAGAAAAGGAACTATCTTTAAAAGTTTGTTGAAATAAGTTAGTAAGAGTATAATTTGAGCTAAAGGTTTCTGTAAGATCTACAGAAGTAGTAATATATTTTTTTGTTTCTAAATTGTTAGTAAGTAATAAAGAGATTTGTGAAGTTTAGTCAAGAGTATGATAACTTTCAGAAAGTTCAATAGGTGTAACTAATTTACTATAAGAGCTAAGCTATCTTCTAAGTTATGTAAAAAGATAATATTATCAGTAAAAGTAATATTAGTAATAGGTGATAAGATAGAACTTCCTAAATTTCCAAGATGTTGACTAAATTCACCTGGTTCTTTGAAACTAAAACTTAGAGAAGCATTGAAATAAAGGTCAAAAACATTTGATATTCAAAAAGTAAAATAAAAAGTTAGAAGAGATTGATATATCTTCTAACTAAAGTTAAAGCAATTGTTCTAGAATCACCAATGTCTTGTTGATATCAACAACTAAAAATAATATCTCTAATGCAAAGGTGAATTGTGATTTGATTTAGATATGAAGTAGTAAAGGTAGTAAAGTTGTTCTAAGTTTGAAAGAAATAAAGTTGAGCTGCAAAGTTAGTTTGATAACAAGTTTAAAATTATCCAAAATCTGAGTGAGGGCTAGTATATCAAGAGAAGTAACACTGAAGGCAAGATAAATCTGAATATTGTACTTGGAGTACCTTTACTGCAAGATAAGGTCTAGTTAGGTGTGCTTGTTGATGGCTTTGAATGTTCTTACTGTAAAGTTTAGCAGTGGTATAAATTATAAAAAAAGAGGTGTTTCTATATAAGACTCTGTTAGGATAACTAATACTTATCTGAATCTTTTGCCAGAATAACTAATACTTGTCCAGATCTTTTGTCAGGATAACTTTTTCAATATATCCAGAAATGTTTTATTTGGGGTAACTTGTTTTCTCTAAAAATTTAATCTTTTTGCCAGAAGACATCAAATGTTATAGGTGAAAGTCTTTTTAATTTTTACACTATAATGATGATATAGCATAAAGAATCCCTTACAGATATATGCAGTATTCAAGAGGAAAGTATAGCTATTGTCAAGAAACTATACCCTTCTCTGAGACAGTTTGAAAAAGATAATGCAATACTAATAACTTTACTTTATTTTACTAAGAGAAGATAAATCTTGCCTGTAGAAATTACTTTAGAGAAGAAGTATTAATACAGTTTATAGTTAAAAGCTGTTTATTAAAGTAATAACAAGAAAAGCTATTCTTAGGTTTCTGTTCTAAAGAATTCCAAGATGTGTTTACAATATTAAAAGAAAGAGGATTGTTTGTTGCTTAATTATACTTGAAGAATTTAGCAGGATTTATATATCTGTAAGCTAAGTAGCTAAGCAGCCAAGCAACTAAGCAATTAAGTGACTAAGCAACTAAGCATTAAGTAATTAAGTAACTAAGTGACTAATTGATTACTAAGCAACCAGAAGATTCTAGCAACTAATAACTAATAATTACTAAGTGACTAATTACTAAGTAACTAAGTGGCTAAGTGACTAGTAACTAAGTAATTACTAATCAACTAGAAAGTTTTAGCAACTACTAGTAATAATAATAATATAATAATAAAATAACTAATACTAAATAATAATAATAAAATAATAATAATTTGTTTTATAACAGTATAAAAAGCTCTGAAAGGTTTATCTTAAAGATAATATAGTTTTAAAATTAAAATAATAATTTGGGCATTTGAGTATAACCCAGTGAAATTAATACTGGTTGCAGATTCAGAAAACTTAAAATAAAATATTTAAGCAAAGATGTTAGATATAGCAATTAGTAGAGAACTTTTAGGTAAACTCCTTAATTAGATAATATAGAAAAGTTATATATATAGCCAATTGTATACTCTCCTGTAGTGGTTTACAGAATTATATTACTAAAAATGTTGTTAATAAAAGTCAAAAGACTAAAGAGATTATTTTAATATTGAAAAAAAAATTTATATATTAATAAATTTTTAATTAATTTTAGAATTTTGTTATTATATATTAGAATTACAATAAAAAGATGTAAAGTGAACAGGTTGTTAACTCTCAAGTGACAGATCTAATGTTTAAATCTCATAAATGATAAAATTTGGATAATTATACCTGTATTATGATAACTGTGTCTTATTAATCAGTTGGACAGAAGAAAAAGATTTATAATCTTAATTACACCATTTCAAATAGGAGCTCAGAGCATCTATGCAAAGTGTAATATTACACATATATAGAGAAATATTAAATAACTGGTATTGTATAAGATTTTAGTACAAACCCATGATAAGACTATCAGATGCATAACACTAAGAAACTGAAACATAGAAATCTACTTAGAAATCCTAAGTAAAGAGATAGCATAGACTTTCGATAGTATATACTATCAGACTATTAGAAACTTCAAAAAGAATAACTAAGATAGATTGAATAACAATATATATAAAGAAGTATATATTAATCAGGTTATCAGAAATTACTAAAAAAAAAGAATTTTAAAATACTATACTAAGCCATCTAGATTGGTAGTCTGAGAAATCTTGTAGGTTTAAAATAAGAAAAAGATATTAGAAAAGAAATATATTAGAGTTTTAGTAAACTTTACAAGAGTATAGCAGTTTAATAGTTAGTTTTGACAGAAATGAGTTCCTGTAGCCTAGTGGTCTAGATACTCTTCCTTCTACAGACAAGGTCAATGATTCAATTCCAGCTGGAGGCAAAACTCTGTAATCTACAAAAGCATATAAATGTATGCAAAGCCTTGTAGCTAAGTTTATATAATTAGAAGATCAGTATATAAAGAAGTTTCTAAAAAGAAGTTTCCCAATATGGAGAGTTGGTGCTTAATGTGAGAGAAGTAGTGAATATATCAGAAATGGAGAGAAGATGCACTAGTAGGTAATATAGTGAACATAAAAGGAAACTATAAAAAATAAATAGACTTACTAAAATTTGAACACTTCTGGCATCAAAACCAGTTCTAGTAGATACAGGATCTACTAAAATTGAATAAATCCAAGGAGTAATCTTGGTACCATACTTAGTAAGTTTGCATCAAGAGTAAATTCAAAGGACTATAAATACTTAGTAACATCCAATAAGGTGGTACTTAGATATAAATAGTAATTAGATAGCTCTAATCTGTTCTGTTACAATACTTAGTAATATATATTATATATATATATAATAAGTATTAAAAATCACAAAGTTTAAATAGGGAATTCATAGGTAGATCTTAGGTATGACATTTAGTAAGTAGCCTATAGGTGGAACCCTTGATTTTTTTTTTTTTTTTTTTTTTTTTTTAAGGTGACCTTTTTGGTCTTTTAACTTTTATTAATCACTTATCAGTATTGTGGTTCAATGAACCATCACAGAAGAGCGTACAATTGGCTACACATGTACCTTTTCTATATTACCTATTTAAGGAGTCTGCCTGAAGGTTCCCCACTATATAATTGCCATATCTAACACTCTTGCTTGGATGTTCCACTTTAAAACCTCTGAACCTGTAACTTGTATTAACATCACTGGTCATCTTAGATGTACCAGATCATCATCTTCAACCTTAGGACTAATTTATCCTCAAAGTAAACCCTTCAGAGCCTTCTGTACCCATTTTTACAGCTGACCTAGATATCACTATGGCAGAACCAACACTTGCAGTCAGGGCTAATCATTAAACCACTATGCCCTTATAAAGTTCACTTAGACTCTAGCATCTACTTTACAGTATAACTCTGTTACTTTAGTATATTCTTGTCTTTTCTCCTGCCCTTTTACCAGACTCCCAATCTAAATAGCTTGTGTAGGACTATAACCAGTCTATCAGTATATCAGGTTAGCTCAATATCCTTTTTCTTCGGTTCATTCTGATGGCCTAGTTGGTAATATCTTTAAGACTTCCAACCCAGAGGTTCTTGCCTGTCTGGCTACTAGGACCAGGTACTAGATTTAAGTATCTGTTTTGCCAGGCTAGCCTTTACAGTAGGGCCATCAAAGATCCAGCTACCTCTCTATTCGGGTCCTCCCAAATGGACTTCTTGTTACCTAATTTCAACAGATTTACATAGCCACAAGGACTTATCTAATATTTGCACTACCCGATCTGTCAGTTTGCATTTCTCTGTATAACTTCAACATTGCACAGATGCCTCATGACCTGCCAGTCATACTGGTGTGACCGCCATTACAGATATTCTAACCTAATCGTTAGTAACAGTTGCCATAATATAAATATTATATAGGTAATTATCCAAATTTTCGTTGTTGATGGGATTTGAACACCCAACCTACCACTTGGAGGGTTGACGACCTGACCACTTCACTAGGTTGCCAGGAACCCTTAATTAGATAATAACTAAAGCTATATATATAACTAGTTGTACTTTATTAATATATCTTGTATATAATATATAATCTTATATGACTAATAATAAAAGAACACACAGGCAAGATCATCTTAGAAACTAAAAAAAAAAAAAATAGTTAGCTCTGATTGCAAGTAATGGTCTAGGCCAGAGTAATATCAGGTCAGTCATAAGTATAAGATACAGAAGGCTCTAATAGGCTTAGTATAAAGTTAAATATGACTTAGTAACTATAGTATATTTGCAGATTAACATTGCAGTTAATAGGATAGAAATAAATATAAGAACTAGAGTGTTTAAATAAAGAACCTACTGACAGGTTTTAAACATAGCAATTTGTGTAGAACCTTTAAGCAGTCTACTTAAAATAGACAATAACTAAAGTTATATGAGTGGCTAGTTATATACTTTTTTTATAATTGCTTCTGTAGTTGTTATATGCAATAGTTATATGCTAATATATAATTAATAAACTCCTAGATCACAATTACTTGTCTTAATATTAAAAAAAAAAAAAAATTAAAAAATTAAAAAGATCTATTATATAATTTTTATTTTTTTTATTTTTATTTTTTTTTATTTTTATTTTTTTATTTTTATTTTTTATTTTTATTTTTATTTTTTATTTTTATTTTTTATTATTTTTATTTTTTTATTTTTATTTTTTTTTATTTTTATTTTTTTTTATTTTTATTTTTTTTTATTTTTATTTTTTTAATTTTTTTTTAATTTTTATTTTTTTTATATTTATTTTTTTTATTTTTTATTTTTTTTAAATGATCATTTTAGTTTTTTAACTTTTATTAATAACTTTTTTAGTAATATAATTCTATAAATCATTACAAAACCTTCAGATTGAGAGTCTTGGAGATACTACCAACCAGGCCACTAAAATAAACTAAAGGAAAAGGATATCAGGCCAACCTGATATATCAATAGACTGGTCATAGTCTTACATAGGTGATCTGAATTGAAAGTTTGGTAAAAAGGCAAATAAAAAGGCAGAAGTATACTAAAGTACTGAGGTTATGCTATAAAGTAGATACTAAGGTTTAAGTGAACTCTACAAGGGCATAGTGGTTTAATGGTTAGCCCTGACTCCAAGTATTGATTCTGCTATAGTGATACCTAGATCAGCTATAAAAATAGGTACAAAAGGCTTTGGGGGGTTTAAGGTTGAGATGATAATCTGGGCAACTGAGTATGACCCAGTGAATTAATACAAGTTACAGATTTAGAGGGTTTAAAGTAGAACAATCAAGCAGAGATATTAGGTATAGCAATTGGTAATAAACCTTCAGGCAGATTTCTTAAATAGATAATATAGAAAAGTTATATATGTAGCTAATTGTACTCTCTTCTGTAGTAGTTCATTGAACCACAATACTAATAAGTAATTAATAAAAGTCAAAAGACCAAAGAGGTCACCTTAAAAAAAAAAAAAATAAAAAAAAATAAATCATTACAAAAAGAGTACATAATTAACTATATATATAACTTTTTTTATATTACTTATTTAAAAAGTTCATCTAAAGGTTTTCTATTAATTATTATATCTAACATTACTGCTTAGATGTTTTATTTTAAATAATCTAAATCTATAACCTGTATTAATATTATTAAATTATAATTAAATTATTGTCTTAATCTTAGAACTATTTTATTTTTAAAATAAACCTTTCAGAGCTTTCTGTGATTATTTTTATAGCTAACTTGCTATTACTATAACAAAATCAATATTTATAATTAGAACTAGTTATTAAACCACTATGCTCTTACAAAGTTTACTTGAATTTTAGTACTACTTTATAGCATATTCAAAATATTTTAGAATATATTCAGTGTTATTAATTTTTTGTTCTATTGATAAAAATTATATTCTATTCTAAATTCTATTGCTCTATTTTATTGTTTTATTGTTCGATTTATTTATTACTATATTAATATTTAATTATAATAAAGTGTAGCAACCTAGTGAAGTAAATAGGTTGTCAATTCCAAGTGGCAGTTCTAAGGTTCAATTCCTACAAATAACAAATTTTGGAAATTATATCTTTGTTATAATAACTGTTTCTTGTTAATCAGTTGGGTTTATGCATCTGTAATCTTAGATACACCAGGTTGAAGCTACCTGATTTTGGAGCTCAGGGCATCTATATGAAGTGTAACATTATATATATATAGAAAAATGTTAAATCTGATGTCACATAAGACTTCAGTGCAAACTTATAATAAGACCACCAGGTGTAAAAAACATGAAACTAAAAAGATAAAAGTCCACTTGAAAATCTTGAATAAAGAGATAGCACAAACCTTTGATAGTGCTGTTAGACCAATGAAAGCCTATAAAACATTTTCATAAGAACTGTCAGATGAACTGAATAACAAGATATATAAAGGAGCATATGATCAACCAGAATCACTAAAAGAAAAGAATATATCAGTATACTATACTGAGCCATCTGAATTGAAAGTCTGAGGAAGTCTGTTGTTAGTTCTGAGTTGCAGCTAGTAGGAGATGATAGAGAAGAAGTTGAAATGATAGATATTAGAGTTTGGATGAACTTTATAAGAGTAATAGTAGTTTAATAAGTAATCCTAACTGCAAGTATTAGTTTTGACCATAGCATCAAACCAACTTAGAATAAAAAGAAAATATAGCTCACTCTGGTAGGTTTATCTTAGAATAAAAATAGTTTAAGAATTATAGTTTTATGGTTAAAAGCAAATAGATCTGAGTTTGTGATCTGATAAAATTATATTAGGATCAGATCAGAAAGTTTAAATAGAACATCTAAGCAGAGATGTTAGATATAACAACTAATAAGAAACTTTCAGGTAGACTTCTTAAATAGGTAATATAAAAAAGTTACATGTATAACCAGTTGTATACTTGTCTGATAGTTCATTATAGATTTGTCTATATAAAACATATATTCAATATAAGTATTAATAAAAAGCTAGAACCAAAGAGATTATCTCAATACCAAAAAAAAAAATTATATATATATATATTTAATTATAATCTTGTTAGCAATTTTTTGTTCTATTGACAAAATTTTTATTTTATTCTAAATTCTATTGCTCTATTCTATTGTTCTATTGTTCTATTCATCTATTGTTGCCAATACTATATATATTGTATTATTATTAAATTTTTAATTCAGATAGTCTAATAGAACTATAACCAATTTATTGATATATTAGGTCAGCTTAATATTTTTTTTTTCAATCCATTTTGGTTTTTATAACTTTTATTTAATAATTTAAATTAGTTTAATTAATATAATTTTTTATAAAATTAAATATAAAAAAAAAATATAATTAAGTTTATATATAATTTTAAAATAGTACACTTTATTCTTAAAAATAGAAAAAACTTTACTTAATAAAATTTTCTTAATTTTTAAAAAATTATTTTAACTAATTATATAATTACTTTAAATAAGTTAATTATTTAATTTAACTTTATAAAAATTATAAAAACAAAAATATATCAACTTTAATAAAAGATTTTATTTAAACTACTAACAGTTAAGAAATAAACCTTTTAACAAAAGATTATAAAATAATAAAAGAATATATATTTAGAATTTTAAAAAATTTTATATATAGTTTTTTAAATAAATTAAATTTTTAAAAAAATATATATATATATAATTTAGTAGAAATAAGGTCCTATAGCCTAGTGGTTTAGATGTTCTTTTCTTTATAAACAAAATTAATAGTTTAATTTTAGCTAAAGGCAAAAACTTTGTAATCTACAGAAATATATAAATGTATATAAAACCTTGTAACTAAGTTTATATAAATACAAGATCAATATATAAAAAAGTTTCTGAAAAGAAGTTTTCTAATATAGAGTTGATGCTCAATATGAAAGAAACAATAAATATACTAGAAAAAAGAAAAGACATACTAGCAAATAATATAATAAATATAAAAAGAAGCTATAAAAAAGAAATAGACTTACTGAAATTCAAATACTTTTAATATTAAAACCAGTTTAGTAAATATAAAATATACTAAACTGAATCTAAGAGGTTATCTTAATACTATACTTAGTAAGTCTACACTGAAGGTAAATTCAAAGAAATATAGATACTTAGTAATATTTAATAAGGTAATACTTTGATATAAATTATAACTAAAATAACCTTAACCTAATATATCACTATAATGATAATGTAAGTATTATATATATATGTTAAAAATCAGAAAGTTTATATAAAAAACTTACAGATGAGTTTCAAATATAACATCTAGAGTTAACTTATAAACAGAATCCTTAATTAGATAATAATTAAAGTTATATATATAACTAGTTGTATTTTCATTGATAAACTATTATATATAAAAATATGTAATCATATATTACTTAATAAAGATATACATGAATAAAAATTTTTTAATTAAAAAAAACTCTTTTTGCTGATCACTAAAACACAAATTTATAAACAAAAAAATCAAAGTTTACATAATAACCAGTATAAAAACAATAGTTAGAAATTTAGACAAAAAGAAAGAGCACTTAAAACAGACATAACAGGTGCAATAACAAGAAAAAAAAAAGACATAACAAGTAAAAAGAAAACAAAACTTGACAAAATAAAAACCAAAAGAAAATTTAGAAAAACAATACTAACTTAGAACTGCAGATCAGTTTGAACTATGTAAGCATATAAAAAAACAAATAAACAAACTTATACAAAAATATACAGAATAGATATGTAGGTATTACAAAGTGCATATAATAGAACTATTTAGAATAGTTATACAAGTATAGCCAAATGTCAATACAAATAAAATCAGAAGAGTCTATAATACTAAAGTTGGTAAATGAAAAAGCAGAAGCAGTATTGAAACTTATAAATAGTAAAGAGTTAGAGCAAGAACTAGCAAATAGAGACAACCACTTTAATGTAAAAAATATAGTTGCAACAGCATTATAGAAAACAGACTTAATAAAGATGATAATGCTAAGAAAAATATATGAAGCAATAATTAAAATAGATATGAAAGACTCAACTAGTATAAAAAAATAAGCAGAAGAAATAAATTGTATAAGCCAATATTCAATAGCAGTAGAAAGCATGAGCAGCAAAAAAAATCAAATGATGCTAAAAAAAGAAGTAATTACATTAAAAATGTATATAAAGAAAATTTGACAAATGACAGAAGCAGTAGATGTAGTAATAGAGAAAAAAAGAACCTAGACAAAGCACAAGTAAAAAAAAAAAATAACAAAAAAAAAAAAAATAAAGAAAACACAGAAGACATAAGTGCAATAATAGAAATAACAACAATAAACAAGTATATAGAAAAGGAAATTAAAGTACTAAAGACAAATATAATGCAGCAAGATTGTTAAGACATAGTAGCAACAATTAGAAATTAAGAAAAAGAAAAAAAAAGAAAAAAAAAATGAAATTATAAAACAGAGAAAAGTAGCTTTATAGAGGCACTATTAGAACAAAGTATATAGTCACTTGCAAACAGAGATTGCAGCAAAAAACTAATATATGCAGCAAAAATACCAGCATATAATATGTTAGGTAGCTTAAAAGAAGAAAAAATGAAGTTTGTAAAAAGATTATTAATATTTAACAAACATGTAATAGAAGTCAAAGAAGTGTTCAAAAAAGAGAATACTTAAATTAAAGTCATTTTTGATTGTAAATATAGTAAAAAGAAAGTGATTAACAAGATCTAAAAAAAACATAGTGACTGGTTTAGAATGATTTTTGACACAGAAGAACATAAAAATGAAAGCAAAAATGAGAAAAAAGAGAAGACAAAAAAGAAAAAAAAAATAATAAAAGAGAAGAAAGACACAAAAAAGAAAAAAAAAATAAAAAACAAAATGAAGAGTCAAAGAAAAGAGAACACGGATACAAAAAACAAAGAAAACTTAGTAATGCTTACTGTATAGAATTTATTAAAAGAAATTTCAGAGCAAGAAGTTAGGTATCTGGTAAGAAAAATAAGACATATATTCTCATACAAAATAAAAAGAAGTACATATAGAATGACAACAGTAATTAAAGTTAAAAAAGAGACTAAACAAATATTTCTATAAGTAATCATACTAAGAAATGGAAAACTAGCAAAAATAACAATAGGTAAAAAAAAGAAGAAAAAAAAGAATAAAAAAATTATTTTATAGCAAGACTAAAAGAAATACCAAAAAAAATATCAAAACTAATTCTTCTAAGAGAACTTAAGATTAGAAAAGCAATAACAATATATATACTACTGAATAGATAAAAAAAGCCAAAAGACTATGCAGTGATATTATTCAAAACCAAACAGACATGAATATAGCTACTAAGAAAAAAGTTTGGTATAATGGAGCTCTAATGTTTTAAAAATTAAAGCTCAAAATGATAACAAAAGAATACAAAAAGACAGCAGCAGAAAGCAAAAGACATAAAAAAAAGAAAAAAAAACACAAAAAAATACAAGTTCAGAAGAAAAAATAAAGAATATAAAAGACCTAATAAATAAATACAAAAAGAAAACAGAGTTAAAAGAAAACAGAAGCAATTGGAGAAGCAAAGACTACAGAAACAAAGTACAAGACAGAAAAAACATAGCAACCAAAGACTGGAGTTAAAAAAAGATAAAGAAGAAAAAGGTAGTTCAAATAGAACTACAAAAAACAATCTTACATGTTGAAGACATTTTAGATTTAATACTAGAAAGATTAGAAAGACTAAAGAAAGACAGAGAAAAGAATAGGATAAACTAATCCAATTGCTCTTAAAGGCATCCTAGTTGAATCAATAAATATAAACAAAAAGATTAAGAAGTTCTTACAAGATGAAAAACAGGTTCTTAAAGAAAAAAAAAAAAAAACTCTTTATTAATAAGAAAGCATATATAATAGAAAAAAAAAAAGAGTTGAAAATATAAAGATAAAATAAAAATTACTAAAAAAAAAGTAAAAGAAAGATAAAAAAGAAATAAAGCTGGCATGTTACAATGTTAATAAACTTAAGACCAAAAATTGAAAATTGGAAAATCTGCTCAGCTAAGCAGAAGAAAAAAAAATTACAATAATAAGAATTACAGAACCAATTTTTATAGAAAGAGAAGAAAAGTTCTTAACATATGTAGCAAAAAAAAGGTACATAGGTTTTTAGACAAATGTAACAGAAAATAAGAAAAAGGTTTAGGCATTGGAATTATGATTAATAGACAATAGAAAAAACACATATGTGCAGTCAAAAAAATAAGTAAATATATAATAAAAATTACATTATACTTTAAACAATTAGAGTTAGTTGTGATTACTGCATATATTATATACTATTAAATGATAAGATAATAGGAAAAAATATTTAGCAAAAAGTTATAAAAATGATTTTAAAAAGAAAAAGACAAATGCAAATTATTGTAATAAATGATTTTAATTATACAGTAGACAATATTCTAGACAGACAACAGCTACAAACAACAAATTACAAAAGGCTGCCAATCTTTAATTAGATAAAAAAGCAAGATTTTAGAAACACATATAAAGATATAAATCTAACAGATCAACAATACATATGGTTAAATGAAGAAGTAGCAACAAGAATTGACTATATATAAATATTAGAAGAGTTAGTCTCAAATTTACAAAAGACAGAAATCAAGAAAGTAGAAGAGATTACAAAAAGTGACCACAAGATAATAATAACAAAAATATAGATCAAGCATATAATAGCAGAAAAAAGCAAACCAGAAATTAAAAAAAAAAAGTAGTCAAGAACAGTATATTTATATGATCAAGCAAAACTAGAAAATTAAGAAAACTATATACAAAAGTTACAGAATTATTTAAAAATAAAGAAGGTTTTAAAAGATATTTGCAAGAAAAAACAAAATGAAAAGAAAAAAGCAGAGAAGATAAACAATATATGAGATATAATAGAAGAAGCTATTATTATAGTAGCAAGTAAACATATATCTAAAAAAAAATATACAACATAGTAACAAACAGAAAAAGAAGTCAGAAAGAACATCAACAAGAAGAAAGAATTGTCAAGTTACAAAAATTAATCAAATATGCAAAAGCCAAAAGAACCCAAACAGTAACAAAAAAGGAAAGATGTGAAGTAAATGAACAATTAAAGATACTAGACAAGAAAATTGGTGCAAAACTATCAAAACTGCAAAGACAATAGTCAAGTATATGAATAGAAAATATGAAGAGTTGAAAAAAGTTATTATTAAAAAAAAAAAAAACTAAGAATGAATACAAAGAAAACAAATAGAAGAAAATATAGATAAAAGATGTAAAATAATCAGAACAGATTAGAGAAAGATAATAGCAAATCTTCTAAATAGACTTTACAAAAAATAGTACTCAACAGATTTATCAAACAAACAGAAGAAAAAACAAATCTGCTAACAAGCTTAGAAGATGTTAGAATAAGAGTAGCAGAATATTACAAAAAACAATTTAGAAAAAAAAATATAAAATTAGAAGAGATGTCAAAAAAGTAAAAGGAAATATATAAACTACAAAGAAACATTAAAGAAGAATAATATATAGAAGTTAAAAAAGAAATTAAAAAAAAAATAGGAAAAAGTATTAAGAAAACTAAAGACAGAAACAGCTTTAGGCATATTATATTCTAATAAAACAAACAGAAAAGAGAATATAAGAAGTATTTAAAGGCTTTGCAAACTTATGTCTAAAAGTAGAAAAAATATTAATTAAGTGAAAAATAGTGCAAGTTTACTTAATACTTAAAGATATTGAATGAAGATATAGCTTAAATAACATTCAACTGATAGCATTAATAAAAACATTTAAAAAAGTTATAACAAAAGTAATAACAAGAAGGCTTGCCAAAGTGTTTATAAAAAAAGAAATACTTAAAAGACCAAACTATACAGGCCTCTTAGATAACTTAACAGAACAACTAGTACATATTCTTAATATGATAAATATGATAATAGAAGAAGCAAAAAAAAAAGGTAAAAAATATGGATACTTCTGCAAAACATAAAAAAAGCATTTAACTTAGTTTTATTTGAGAGTCTGAAACTAGTACTGCAAAGAGTTAAAGTGTTTAAAAGAACAATAAAATATATCTTGGATCTGTTTTATAAAAGGCAATTGAAAATTATTACAACTCATAGTCTAATAGAAGAGATAACAACAAAAAATGGTATAGATCAAGAGAAAATAATATCTTTGTTAATATGATGACTTTTCTACAATCCATTATTAGAGAAAATACAAAAAAATAAGAACTTAGGATATATAGTACAACAGCAAATCAAAAGAAGCATGCAATGCAGTAATATTACAAAGTACTACCAAGCAGCCATTATATATGCAAATGACATAACATGGATTGTAAGTAATAAAAAACAGCTAATAAAAATATTAAAAATAGCAAAAGAATTTTTTAAGATAAATAATATAGAAATAAATAGATCTAAATCAAATCTGTTAATAATGAATATGAAAGTAAAGAAAGAAGAAAGAGAAGTAATCTTTGGAGAAAGTAAGATAACAAAAGAAGCAAAGAACAAGATAGTTTGCTTATTAGGAATATAGCTAAATAACAGAATAAGTAAAGTGCTAATAAAGAAAAAAGCTAAAGAAATAATTAGCCAAACAATAAAAAATCTTAGATACAAAAAAATAACAATAAGTCAGATTGCATATATAAACAATATGATAATAATATCAAAATTAAGCTATATGCTATAGATAACAAAAATATTAGAAAGAAGTATAAGTGAAATTCACTAATCAATAATAAGCTTAGCAAAGCAAAAGAGTAGTCTACAAAGAACATTAAAAAACTGCATAATAGAACACAGATTTCAGAAGTTGTAAAATATTATAACAAAAATTAATAATAAAACAAATAAGTGGCCTATTAATAAAACTAAACAAACAAAATAGTCTTGAACAATTAATGAAATTAAGAATAACATGAGACTGTCAAAGAGCAAATTTAATAAAAGATATATAGAAAATAGAAGAAAGGTCAGAAAATATAAAAGTTTGAAAAAATAACTTAGCTTGTTTAATATTACTTAAAGCAAGAAAGCTTAACATAAATATAAGAATAGAAGACAATTTATAAACAATGTTTGGATATAAAACCAAAATAAAAGAACTTATAAATACATGATTATAGAAAAGAAATAGTGATAGAATAAATGAAACATGCTTAATATATCTAAATCAGCTACTAGACATAAGAGAAAAAAGATT
This sequence comes from Cetraspora pellucida, assembly GCA_910591915.1. Taxonomy (NCBI): domain Eukaryota; kingdom Fungi; phylum Glomeromycota; class Glomeromycetes; order Diversisporales; family Gigasporaceae; genus Cetraspora; species Cetraspora pellucida. Next base: position 18,141 of record CAJVQA010001636.1, read on the forward strand.
AATTACATAATAGCAACTAAAAGTTATCAAGGTTTATGAGTAAAGAGAAAAAAGCAGAATAGTTTAAAGCAATAGAACAAAAAGTACTTAGTAAATTGGAAAACAAAGAAGTTAAAAGTCAATTTAAAATAAATAAGCAAAATACTTAAGTAATGCAAATGAGATGGGAATATATCTCAAAAGATAAGAATAGGTAGCACATAGTGTACAGAATCAACAACAACTAGGAAAGATAGTCAGAAAGAAAAAGAAAAAAATATTAGTAGAATATTGACAAATATAGAATAAAGAAAGTAAATTAACTATTGAAATTAACAAATATAAAGGTTATATAAGAAAAGAAGAATATCAAGAAGATAGCTGTCAGCAGTAAATAAGAATAAACAACAGAATTAAAGTGATCCCAGATGCATTGATAAAAAAAGACAGCAACAATATCAAAATAACAATAGATCAAATAATAGAAACAATAAAGACAAATAAACTAGTGATTAGAAAATAAAAACTCAAAGAACTAAGAGAAATAGAAGAGCTAGAAGTAGAGATAATCAGACAACAAAAGTTAAAAGTTAATATTAGTTAAAAAATAATATAAGTTTTAAAGAGAAATATAATAAAAATAAGAACAAGTATATAATATATACAGATAAAGTAGCAAACTTGAAGATGAATGAAGATATAAGAAATAGAAATAATATAGGCATAGAGTGGATGCAAAAAAACAAAACACAAGAATGACCAGAAGAAGAGGCAGTATTAGGTCTAGAAGAATAGCAAACATTAATAATGACCAAATTAGTAGTAATATAGATAGCAATTTTAACAATACCAAGAGAAAAGCAAATAGAAATATAATAGATAGCAATATTACAATAAGAAATATTAGTAGAGACTTAAAATAAGTATATAGAAATAAGATTCTAAAAATGAAAAATATAATATAGGTAATGAAGATCAGAGAGCTTATTATAACAAAAAACATTTATATAGAATTCATTAAAGTTAAGAGTCATAATAAAAATAGATGAAATAATAAAGCTAATAGTTTAGTAAAAAAAGATATAACAAATAAAAAAATAATATAGACTGAAAAAGTTAGTTGTGAAAAGATAGAATACTGCTTAGAATAAAAAAATAAACATACTAACATACTAGCAAGACTGTTTTGTAAATTAATAATGAATACAAGATTAGAAGCAGAATAAAAAGAAACAAAAACAATTAAAGAATTTGAACCAGAAACAGAATTTATAATTTATGATTAAATATACTTTTAGAAAAGACTAAAAATATTTAAATGAATATACTATATAACAAGAAGAAGTAATGACAGAATAAGCATATTTATAAAATATATAATAGATAAACTTCTAATTCTAGAAGAACTTAACAAAAGAAGATTTGATGTATATATAACAATGAAATGTCAAATATATTAAGATAAAACAAAAGAAACACAGACATATTTGATAGTATGTAAGGAACAAAAGAATCTTTGAAAAAGAATCCAAAAAATAACTATTACAATAGTCTGAAAAGAATCAAAGAAGAAGAAAAAGTTCAGATCCCTTCATATATATTATACACAACACTGTTTGGAAAAACAGAAACAAAAGAAATTAAAATAAGAGAGGTATTAATTAAAGATCTTGTTCAAAAAAAATATAAAACAGATTGAGACAGTTCCTAAGTACAAAATTAAAGCAATAATTTATAAATATAATAACAAGAATGGTTTAGAATACATTTTATAAACAAGTATGGAGAATTTGATATAAAAAGATCAATAAATGGAAGAAAAATAAAGGATAAAAAGAAAAAAAAAAACACCAAGTAAAAAATGAAAACTAAATTAACAAATAATAAAAGAAAGAAAAATGAAAAAGAAAAAAAAGAAAAACAAATCAAAAAAGAAGTACAGAAAACAATTTTAGAGCTTGTCATGAAAGGAAGAAGACCCTTTCATTATGGACTTTAAGTAGTCAGATAAGCAACTTATTTCTGCTTAAAATAATGCAACAGATTGCACTTAGGTATTATTAAAGTGATTAGATGATGCTAGGCTTAATTGTTAAGAATATTTATATAATTGCAAATGTAATTTCAAAATCTTAATAAAGCACTAGCGTGACTGCTTAAGGAGAAAAATAAAAAATAAAAAATAAAAAAATAAAAACATACAGGCAAAATTATTGCTTCAAACTGAAAAAAATATATATATAATTTAGTGTATTAACTTATTTGATTTATAAGTAATAGCAATAAAAACCCCTGTATAAGGACATGTTCTATGGCTGATAATACGCAACTTTTCAGATTAACACTTTTTTTTTAATTTTTTGAAGCAGGTTGAACCTTTTTTTTAAAAAAAAAGTTTGATCATAATTATTTTTAAATATATGTTTGAAATATCCTTTATAATTTCTTGTTATTTCTTTTTGATATTTTTTTTGACGGTTTATTTTTTAAACAAAGTTGCATTCGTGCAGTCAAAAAATAAATTTTCAAATCATGAATTTTAGAAACTTGCTTTTAATAAGTAATCTTTATTATAAGTTTTTTTTTAATAGCTCATACAAAAATTTCTATTAAAAAAAGCAACACTTTCGTAGGGCCGCAGTGTTCACGTGGACATATATTTTTTTGAAGAAATTAGTACGAAATTGACCAATCAAATGAGAGACAGCCCATATTTTTTTGATCAACTATCAATAGCCTTTAGTCTTTACTTTGTTGATTCTTATTAAAAATGGCTGAGCCTAACATAAGGACTACACCTAGGCTTAAAGTTTCTTTAACTGAAGCTTCACCTCATAAAACATTAACTGAAAACGAAACCAAGCCACCACCGGGCATAAAATTAGAACAATGGAAGCGGTTGCAAGAATTGAAAAGACGACGAGAAGAAGTTCAAAATGCCGGTAACAAAAAGAAAAATAAGAAAGACGATCGCTTGACCACAAACTGTCGAGAAGAAATAGTGAACAAATTGGCTCTAAAACATTCGGATTCTTCCTCTGCATCAGAGCAAACTACTTCACAATCATCAATACACCTTTTAGATCAGATAATTCCTCCAATAATACCTAAAAGTTTAATAAAATACGTAAACATGAATTCGCATTTGAAAGGTGTAGATCATGGCCGTCTAGCTCCGAAGGTAACTAAAATATTTTTCACTATATTATATGGGGTCAATTAAAAGGGGGCTTATGGCGTTTTTTGCAAAAATGAGGTAACTATATTACTGAATAAAAATACGCATTTAACTATATATTGTAACATTTAAAGCATCGATTTATATAATTAAAAGCAAAAAAGCTATAGGCACCCTTTTAGTTGATTCATCCCCATCTATAATGCTATTAACATCTTTTAATTGTGAAGGGTCGATTGGAGAAAGAACTTGATAAAGCTGTAGAGAGTGGGGACTTAGAAGTAGCTTCAAAAATAAGCGACCAAATTGCACAAAGAAATTATGAAAATACGATGCGAGAAGCGATAGAACGTAAAGAGTACGATGAGAGAAAAAAAGTAAAGTATTAATTAAATTATAAACAATGTCTTTAATCAAATTATTTCAGCATTTCTGAATAATCGTATGTTTACAGCATGAAGAAGAGTTGAAAGCAAAAAAGAAAAAACCTAAATTGAAATGGGGGTATGTACTATCCTTTTATTAAATGTTTTGGATAAGATAATTTATTGAATGAATGATTTTATGATTTAGATTTGAGTCAAAGCATCGTTGGGAGACCAAGAGCAACATGTAAAAAAGAAAAAAACCCAATAATATATATATATATATATGGCTCATGTAGAGAATCTTCGATTCGTTGAATATTTGAATCAATTCGTATTAATTATGAATTCGAATTAATTTGAATATTCAAAACCTCGCGCGAAATACACAATGACCCTAGCGTCACTCGCAAAAAATGATAGCCGGACAGATCTGCCGGGTACACGTTATTATGTGATTCGGATTTGATTATGGACAATTCAATTTCGATCAGTGTATTTATCAAACAATAAATATGGTCTCTATAAGAATTTTTTAATGAATTACATGAATCTCTTAAAAAATTTTATTGTTTATACGTTTTCTTTTGGTTATATTTTTAGGCAAATTCAATTTGTTTTTTTTTCTATTTTGGACCAATAAGTTAATAATTTCAAAAGATGTGCGTTTATGAGACTAATCCAATGATCCAAAGGTTATCGTTATAATGAATAGTAATTTATTTAAATTACCAAGAAAGATTCATGTTAAAAAATAAACTATTTCATTATTACTATCGTTCTAAAAATATTTGACTTTAGATAATTATTTTTGTAAGTTAAAATTTTTTATAATTGTCGTGCCAGTTTGTTCTTGAACAAGATAATTTAATTTGGTTTCGCATTGAAAATTTTTTTACTTTGATTCAAAAAATCTTCATTATTTATATCCTGTGCAGGATTTGGGTTGTTGATCTGACAAGAACTTATCGTTATAAAAAAAATTTTTTTTGTTGGTTTAAATGTGCAAATAAATATAAAGTAGTATAAAACTATAAGCAAAACCATAAAAATTTTAAGCAATAACAGCACAGCAGCAACGATTAGTGATGTGCCGAGTACTATACGTACTGTACGCCGATCACTTCAGATGAATTCTATCAATCAATTAGATCGCTAGAATCAACTATACAGTCAGATCAGGTGAATAAATTTTTTACTATGAAATTTGAGTGATCAACATTCATATGAAATTTCTAATTTTCATAATAAATTACAACAGTAGGTTATTTTAAATCATTAATTTCAGGGTTTTCTAAAAGCAATTGTATTCTGGACAATATAAAATAATTTGGTAATTATTATTCTTGTTTTAAAATTAAGAAAAATAATAAACTTGAAAAGAAACATGCAATATTTTGTTTTACAAATAATTGACACTCTTTTTGTCAATTACCAAAACACAAAAATTAATCAAAACAAAACCAAAGTTTACAAAAAAATTAGTATCAAAATAACATTTAAAGATTTAGCAAAATAAAAAAATTTCTAAAATAGACTTAACAGATGTACTAGTAAATGAAAGAAAATCAAACAACAAATAAAAAAGTAACAAATTTGATAAATAAGTATTAAAAAATAAAATTTTTGGGAAACAATACAAACCTAAAATTGCAAATCTGTTTGGAATATGTAAGCACATAAAGAGACAAATAAATAAGCATATACAAATATAAACAAGATAAATATATAAGTATTACAGAGTATATATGATTATAAACAAATCAAAAAAATAGCATAAAATAAAGATAAATAATAATACAAATAAAGATAAAAGAGTTAATGATTCTAAAATTGATAAGTAAAAAAATAAAAACAGAATTAAAACTTATAGATAGTAAAAAATTAGACCAAAAATTAGTAAATAGTAATAATTACTTTAATATAAGAAATATAGTAGCAGAGCATTATAAAAAACAAATTTAATAAAAACAATGATACTAAAAAAATATATAAAATGATAATTAAAGTAAACATAAAAGATTTGTTAAGTGTAGAAACATAAATAGAAAAAATAAATTATACAAGTTAATATTTATTAGTAATATAAAATATAAGCAAAAAAGATTAAGTAATATCAAAAGAAAAAATCATTATATCAAAAATATATATAGAAAAATAAAACAAAAGACTAAACAATAGATATAATGATGAATAAAAAAGAATTATGACAAATACAAGTTTAGAAGAAAAGAAAAAACAAAAAAGAAGAAAAGATAAAGAAGTTTTAGTTACAGAAATGATAAGTATAGTAACTTAAGCAACAATAACATATAACTATATAAAAAAAGAAATAAGATCATAAAGTTCTTTTTTTTTTAAAATAAATGAATTTATTTTATTTTTTTAAAAAATATTAAGGTAAGTACTTGCAATCTAGGATTTTATTGATAATATATTTAGCTAATGGATGCTTTACAACTACAGAAGCTAATCATGAAAAGTGTATACAACTAGTTACTCATACAACTTTAGTTATTATCTAATTTAAATAGTCTATCTGAAAGTTTTATACTAGTTGTCATACTTGAAACCTGCTTGTAGATTCTCTATTTAATTATTCTAGTTTTTATATCCATCCAACTACCTTTGTTTACTAATGATTCCAGTTAATATCAATGAAAATATATTATAATTACTAAGTTTTTAAAGCAGTTTACTTATATGAAGAACTTTTGATCTTGTACTAAACCTTCCAAAATCTTCTATATCTCATTCTTACAGCTGATCTAGTATTACTATAACTAAGATCAATACTAACAGTTAGGGCATACCATTAAACTACTATATCTTTATAAAGTTTATTCCAACCCTGATACTAACTTCACAACATATTCCTATTACTTTGATATTCAATTTAAATTCTATCAAGCTTTTAAACCAGATAGCTTAGAAAGGCAGTTTGTAACTATACATCTCTAATTTATCTTTTAAATTGTAATATAGACAAATTTATTTGCATTAATTTTTTTAAAATTAATTTTTATAATAAAAACTTAACAATTAATTTTAGCAATATACTTTCTAAGTAAA
>CAJVQA010001637.1:0-24733 GCA_910591915.1 Cetraspora pellucida
TTCCTTGTTGCTGCTTCTTTTTGTTTAGAGCTATTTGGGATGTTTTTTATTGATAATTTTGCTAAAATCTTCTTTTTTCTTTAGCTATTTTTTGTGTCTGAATGATCGACAGGAAGAGTTGTTGATATATGTGTTAATTTTTTTTGTAATTTTGATATACAGAATGCCTGCTTATACTAAATCATTAATTTAAGAAAACTATATATGTTAAGTTTTTTTTGGATAATTTGGCTATATGTTAGCTTGGTAGTATATTGTGTATCTAATATTGTAGTAATGAAGGTTAGTAATAGTGTAGCTATATTATTGAAAGTTCTAAATTAAATATTTCTTCTATGTTAAGTAATTGTAGTTTAGATTGTTTTTTGCTTTAATATTAATTAGTTATTAATTGTGTATTAATTACTTTAGTTGATAGTTTAATGGTTTCAGTAGGTGTATTTTGTGAAAAAAAGAGGTTTTATTTCTTCTAGTATTGGTTTTGTGTTTTCTCTAAGTAGTACTGCATAATGCAGTTAATGAAGCCTAAATCTGTTTATTATTAGATATTATACTTGCAATAAACTTGAATGTTAAAAATTATTATTTTGTATATGATTACTTATTTGTGATAATATTTCATCTGTATCTAATTCTGTAATCATTTTGTAAGATATCACTAAAGATCTTTGCTATGTTTGGATGTTTTATATATTTTTTTGTGTTTTTTAATATAATTGAATTATTAGATTAAGGTTACAGATTTGAGTGTTTTTGAAAATATTTACAGAATTGTTTCTAGTTGTTATGAAGTCAAAAAGTATAGATAGAAAAAATTCTTTGTATTTTTATATTTATAAAGTCAAAATATAGTAAAATAAAATATATAATCAAATTTGATAAGATTAATTATAAAAAACGATTTGTTAGCAAAATTAGTAATAAGAAAGGTAATTATAAAAATAAATTTGACTAGGTCTTTTATATTAATGCTAATAAACTTTTTTGTATATTCAGTATTAGGATTAGTAATTGAAGTTATATATAAAGAATCCTTTGAGCTAATAGTTTTGTTTATAAAATAATATAAAAAAAAGAAGAAAAAAGTGCTTTAAAAGGTTGTTTGGCTCAGAATTTGTGATAGTTTAGTCTATTGTCTTTTTTTTGTTATTTTTTGAGCCTAATATCTTGTATATATATGCTGAGTTAGTAAAGATATATAGATTCTTAAAACCATTTTTGCTAGAATCAAATTATTTTTTGCAATGCTGTTTTTAAAATTATTGCTGTTTAGTGCTAATTATAAGAGTTTTAACTGGGATTTATATCTTTTTTAAATCAGTTTAGTGTATAGAACAAGTTAATTAAGGTCTAAGATTGATTTACTTAGTAATTATTGCTATATTTTTGCTAGAAAAGTTTTTATTTTTTGTTTAGTTTTGGTAAAATGATCTATAAAAAAAGTTCTTATATAAAAAATTATTATTATATTTATAATATAATAATTAATTTAAATTTTTTAATTTTTCAAGATGGATCTAATCTTATTCTAATATTAATCTTTATTAGAAACAGAGTTTGTACAATGTACAATGTAGTGTATGGTTTATTTGAAACTTTAATATCTTGTACAAAATCTCAAATCTGATTGAATATTCAATTCTTGTGACTTTATCTTATGATTTTTATATTTGTCTAATGAATTTTTGTATACAAAAGTGCAGAAATGTTTATGTTTACAAAATCTTAAGTTTGATTAGTCTGCATAACTTATTTATCAAATTTATTAAGAATAAATGTCTCTGTACACAAAGTCTTGGAATTGATTAATCTGTATGAGTTATTCATAGTTTAGTATAAAAAAAAAAACTTATAAATAGCATATATATCTGTAAAATCAAATATGCAATAACAAACAATAGTAAAAATAACTTTTTTGTCACAAAAATTAGTGATCCAATGTAAATTTAAAGTTCTCAATGCGAAATATTTTGTAATATTCATTTTTTTTATTGAATTTTTTATTGAGCAAATAAAATAATAATCACTGATTATTAAAAACTTAATCAAATAAATTTGTTGATCCTTTCTAAATATATAAATATGTTTCATAGATTTTAATGTTTTTTGCAGAGCCCTAAAATTTTGAGTCAGATTTATCAGATTAACTAACCAACTATATAGCAGTTAGATATTGACTTCATTAATAGGTTTTTAGACTTAGTCACTAAATATTCAGATTGCAAGTACTATCAACTTCTTTTATAAAGAGTTATTTTCTTATATCAGAAATAGATTGTAATAAAGAATATAGTTTTCTGTAACTGAAATGAAGTCTGTGTAAATTTCCTCTGTTCCTGATTTCATGTGACAACATTGCATAGCTACTTATGTTTTAACTTTATATTTGCATATAACATATATATAATTATATTAAAAATATTACATGTTTGTTATTTGTATCAGATTAAATCAATAATTTCAATCATCATTCAACTATGCTTCTAAATAATAATAATAATAAAAATTGTATTTAGTGATTTGAAAAAGCTTATTATTATGAAGTTAAAGTTTAATATATAAAAAAATAATTTTAAGAATATAACAACCTAGTAAAATAGTTAGGTTATCAATCTTTCAAATGGTAGTTTGGCTGTTCAAATCTCATTAACAACAAAAATTTGAATAATCACCTATATAATATTTATATTATAGCAACTATTACTAATGATTAAGTTGGGATACTTGTAATAATAATTGCACCTGCATAACTAGTAAGTTGTGGGTATCTGTATAAATATGACATTATATAGAGAAATAAAAATTGATAATCAGGTAGTACAAATATTAGATAAGTCCTTATAGTTGTATAAATCTTTGGAAATTAAATAACAAGAAGTTTATTTGGAAAGACCCAAGTAGAAGATAGACAGATCTTTAACAGCTCTAGTATAAAGATTAAATTAAGAAAATGGATACCAAGATCATAGTATCTGATTATAGTACTTAGATAGACAAGAACCTCTGAGTTGAGTATTGGAAAGTATTACCAATTAGGCTATTATAATGAACTAGAAGAAAAAGATATTAGACTAATTCACTATAAAGATAAATTGGACATAGTTCTATATAGACTATCTGAATTAAAAGTCTGGTAAAAAGATGGTTATATTGTGAAATAAATACTAGAGTTTGTATAAACTCTATAAAAACATAGTGATTAAATGATATAACTTTGACTGCAAGTATTGGTTCTGCTATAATGATACTAAATCAGTTGTAAAAATGAATACAGAAGGCTCCAAGAGGTTTATCTCAAGGATAAAATTGTCCTAAGATTAAGTTAATGGTCTAAGAATATTAGTATAACTTAGTAATATTAATACAGCTTGCAGGTTCAGAAGATTTAAAATAGAACACCTAAGCAGAAGTGTTAGATACAGCAATTAGAGAGAACCTTTGAATAGACTTCTTAAATAGATAATATAGAAAAATTATATGTGTACCCAATTGTATGCTCTCTTGTAGTAGTTCACTGAATTATATTACCAAAAAAAATCATTAATAAAAGTTAAAAGACCAAAAAGTTCATTTTAATACCAAAATAAAAATAAAAAATAAAAAATAAAAAATAATATCATCATATATAGTTGTTCTTTGTTTTTAGAATTTTATAAATTAATTATTTTTTATCTAATATAAAAATATATAAATTAAAGTTTAAATAACCTTATTGACTTTTAAAAAAATAAATTTTTTAATAAAACTTATAAAAAAAATATTTAACATAAAAAGTTCTTCAAATTGCAGGTTATAATATTTAAAAGAATGATATTTTAATATTACATCATTTTTAGTTATTAATTCAAAATATTAAAATATTAGGCTAATATTATAGACCATATTAGATAATTCAAAAATTAATATAATGTAACAAAAATAATAATTTCTGAATATTTTTCTTTGTAATATTAGTTATGACTGTTAAATCAAAAATACTATGAAAATATGTGTTTATAAATAAATAATATAAAAAAAAAATCAGCTCTTTGAAATATTCTTATTCAAAAAAAATATCATTCAAATAAGAATGTATTGAATTAACATAATTAAAGAAATAACATATTGTTTAATTGCTTAAAATAATTATAATATACCAGAAAAATATTTATGTTATTTATTATTTTAATTTTTAAAATTAAAAGTTTTTTATATAATATTTATATAAATAATATTAATATATAAATAAATAATTCTAAAAGAAACCATTTAAGCATTGAATTTCAAGACTGAGCATATTTAATTATAAATTCAAAAGTCTGAATTTTAGCTTTTCTTTAATAGTAATTAAATACAAATAAATAGTTATCATTTTGTTTATTACTTTGTATATTTTTCATGTGAGTCACACACAAATTATATTCATCAAATATTTTAATTTTAATTTTCTTTTAATAGTATTTGAATGCTATTGCTTTGTTTATATATTTTTTATATAAGTCACATTAGAGACTTGCACAGATCAGGCTAAAATTTTAAAATTTTAAAAACTTCTCAAAATTACAAACCTGATAAGTATTAGAGGATTTGACTTCAATGAATTTTGAGGTTTTGCCTTTTGACATGGGTTTCACCAGTTTCGTTAGGTTTTGCTAGTTTCACCAGAAAGTTTCGTCTTTCATCTTTCGCCAGGTTAGATTTCATCTTTCACCATTTGCCCAAAATGGTTTCGTCTAACAACACTAGTTGGAACTCTTCTTTAACGTTGACGGCTTTCTTGGTCAAATGTCTTATGGCGAGCGATCAACTGGCAAGTTCAGTGGTTTATGGACGAACGATAGGGATAACAATGGGATTAACGATAGTTACTAGTTGGTTATAGAACTTGTACTTCATTATGGGTCGGGTATTTATTGTTATTAGGGAATTTGTTGTTAGGGATTCCGTGATTCTTTACTCCCAAGGCAAAAATGCCCTTTATTTATAATAAACGTTTTATTTACATTTGTAAGTAATTTCTTTCATAAATGCAATATATTCCTTATGCTCTATATCTTAACTAAATCTAATAAAAGGCCGATATTTCATTTAACGAATATGTGGCATAAGTAGCAGAAGTAACATAAGTGACATAAGTAACATAAGTAACGGAAGTAAGAGAAGTAAGAGAAGTAACAGAAGTAACGTTTCTGTTACTTCTCATGTGACCTTGGATCGGGTAAGGAGCATCGGTTTGATTCGGTCACCCGTGACCCCAAAAATCGGGCTCACAATCTTTACTTAATGAACTTTATAGTCCTATAGTTATTAGATATTGTATATACTCTTAAAAATAAAATTGACTAAGAATTATTTTATCATAAATAACTAAAGTGATAAAAAAGTCGTTCTTATCATGTCGACGGATTTAGTTAATTGGGCCTTTTTACTTGTCATTAAAAATTATGAATGACAGTTAAATGATAGTAAATATAATTTGTTTTTAAATACACTTATAGACTGACTAAATCAGCACGAATAAAATAGACTGGTCATCATGTACTAATTAATCCTTAATTGCCAATCTTAAACATATACGTACGTAGATTGCTAAGTCTTATACTTGCAAACTGTAAACGATAATGTGAAATAATTTCTAATTTTAAGTTTGAAAGATTTGTGAAATTGCAGAATATCAAACAAATAACTCATTCAATTGTTAATGTTTTCTGATTTCTTAAAATTACTCTAATGTGCCTAGCAATCGAGTGACTTATTTCATTAATATTAACGGTCATCTCACCAATTAGTTATTTAACCGACATCACATAGAGTGCCAATTTAGTATCTTGTTAGTTTAATGTATATTAATTGCAAATTGTCACGTTATATGATGTCGGTTTTGATGATTTACGGTGACCCGGATGAACCCTGACCGTTTGGGGACCATATCCCAATTAGGAAAAAAATCGATCACATCTGTCGCATCCGTCGCATCCGTCGCATCCGTCGCATGCGACCGATAAGTCGCATCAGTCGCATTGGTCGCATATGACAGATCTGACGGATAGCAGCGATCGGTCAGAAGGGTCCTTTAGGTAATATCAGTCGTATGCATCGCGAAATGTAAATAGAAGTAGACAATTATAAATAAAGGCCTTCGGGAATGAAAAAAAACTTCCCTTTGGCGAACAATACTTAATACATACATTGCCTAAACACTCATAGTAAATTGCTTGTAAACCGAGTATCTATTAAACAGTAATTGCCATTGCTATAACGAAATCTGTCCCTAACTCGTAAATTACATTAAGTACATCTAATTGATAACCAACCCGAAACCCCTTTAAGACAGTAGAACCCGACTAGTACCCAGTAAACCACTCGCCAAACCTAACATGCCTTTTTCGACCGGAATTAACCCTCCCAAGCGGTTACACGAGGAATCCGACCGATTAGCGACTGACTCGCCGTTTTACGATTACAACAGGCAATACAGTTGTCGATCAAATAAACAGACCCCTAAATGCATCAATACTTTTGAATGAGGGACTGCAGAGAACAATGGCTTGCATCAAAGTGAACTTCCTATTTATAATACCATAGATAGAATGAGTTGATGTATTAAACGGGAATATTAACGGTAAATCATAATTTCAATTAAAGCTAAATATGATTGTTAATTCAAATTAATCAGCTGCCAAAAGATCAGTACGTAGGGAGAGAAGGAAATCTATTTACATATATGGAATACATACCCCACATTGATCTAGAATGATAAATCGTATAATTGAAAATGGACAGATGGCGTATTTACAATCAAGCGGTCTAAATGCATAGGATCGGTAGACTAACTTATGTTTATTTGGACCGGATATTCTTTTCAATGAGTCATAATATTGAGTCATAATATTAATAGAATTTTCATAATCTAGAATTTTAATTGATTATGCAATTAAAATTTACTACTAAACAATTAATAAAACTTTATATATAATGTTATTTAGTAAAGGATTTTATTCAACTAACTTTAGTAATAAATTTAGCTTCAATATTTGTATTCATGATATTCACTTGGATATTTAATCATAAATAATGCCGAATTGTTAAAAGTGGGTGTATTAAGATATTCCGCATTAAGTAATAGCACCGGCCAACTCTTTCTACGTACGTATAACAAAATTATTTTACTTAATGAGTAAGCAACTTCATTAGTAAAATTTTGAATGAGTTCGGATAAATTCATTCCTGGGCCCATTCCAAAGGGTTACGACTCGAATTTTAATTATGCGACTAACTTATTCTAAAAAAAAAACAACGTATGCGATAATGCTAAATAGTAAATTATTTAGCATGAATATGCAGCATGAATATGGATATATATGCAGATGTTTTTGATTATATGTTCTAAAAATCTTAGAATCCAATAATTTTCCCATAGTTGGCGTAGAATTACTTTTCTCGTAGATTGAATAAAATTCTTTTTCTGATTAATGATCAGTTTTTTTAAAAAATTAATAATCAGTTTTTTTATATATTAATAATCAGTTTTTTTTATATATTAATAATCAGCTTTTTTTATATATTAATAATCAGTTTTTTTTCGGATAATTATAAGTGATGCACTGCGCATCCAAGTGTTTTTGTATACAGGGTTGTATCACTAAATTACACATACGTACGAGACAAATTCGATATGCTAGAGATAATGAGATCATAGAAAAATTATAACAAACCTATACTATTCTCTACTTAGAAAGCATTAGCTCATAGAGTCTATTGTATATAACGTCAAAGTTATCTATCCGCTATGTAAAACTCAAATTGTATATACGTTCGTACGCGGTCGAAGTGTAGAATATATTATCCATCCGGAATGTAGTCATTGTACTAATACTGCGCACCTGCAAATATTATCGAATCACATAATATGCCATCATATGCCATCATTGCAGATTGAGTAAGTATAATTTTTTGAGTACGTACTATCTTTAAATTAATCTCTATACTAATTATGGTAAAAAAATTCACCTTGTATGGTTATAATTAAATAAAATTAGTAACTTATTTTTCATAATATCATTGTTAAATCTTGGCAATGTCTTTGTGAGAAAGCCTAAAACGCTAAATACTATAAACGTGACTCTTGGCAAAGTTTTTAATTAAAATTTATTATTAGGTTTAATTGAACTTTTAGGTTCTTCATATATTAGAGAAAAAGAGCATAATTTGATATTATTCGTGATATCTCGCCAATCTTAGCAACGTTTTTAGATGCGATTCTTGGCAAAATCTAAAATTAGTAATTTCATTTTGATCTTTAAAGTTCTTCATACATTAGAGAAAGAGAGAATAATTGATATTATTCGTAACATCATTGGTAAACGTAGCAATGTCTTTATGAAAAAGTCTAAAATGTCAAATATTATTGATGCGATTAATGTTATTATTAGGTTAAATGGATCTTTTTATGTTAAATTCTTCATAGAATAGAGAAAAAAGAGTATAATTTGATTTTGAATTTATATCTACCCTATTCTAGATTTTTTTTTATATAAGCATCCTTCTGGACCTCTTCAGCTCAACACGAATTGTTTCAGTTATCAATTAACTGTTTACCTGAGATCAATTTAAAAATTTATCGATTAATTCAAATTATCATTTTTAATCAAATCTAAATATTCGATCATCATGAAATTCAACTTCGCAGCCTTATACTTGATTCTTCTAGCTACCAGTATACTGGCAGTTCCAACACTAAAAGGTATTAATTTTTATAAACATATTTGATTATATCCATTATGTTCGTATAATATTTAATAACTCACTTGTCAATACTACTGAATTCTAGAAGATGCTAAAGACTTAGGTAATATATTTTATACATTTTTAATGATTCATATTTTATGCAAATTGATTTATTTTATTAATCTGCTATTTATTATTATTTATTCGATATATTCGGTACTTGAAAGATAAGCGTACTCCTGGACATGATCATTGGGAACATGAACACAAAGGACATGATCATTTGGAACATGGATACAAGGAACATAAAAGAGGAGAACATGAAAAAGGACATGGGGATCATGGACATGAGGATCATAGAGATTATGGATATGAACATGGTGGACATTGGGAACATAAGAAGGGACATGAAGGACATGGACATGGGGACCATGGACATGGGAACCATGGGCATGAGGATCATGGATATGACGGATACAGACATGGTGGACATTGGGAACATAAGAGAGGACACGGGGGACATGGCCATGGAGAACATGAACATTGGGAACATGAACATAAAGAACATGAATATTAGAGACATTGAAAGGGACTAAGGGACGTAAAAGAAAAGAATATAAAGCCCACAAAGAAAAAAAATTTACAAATAGTTGGCCAAAGCTCCTGTGGATCTTTTCATAATGAATGTTATAATTTGAAAGATCTTGATAAAGTCTTCATTATTAAATAACGATCTGATGCTGTATAAAAAGCTTTTGTTCTATATTGCTGTATTATCAATTATTATTGTAAAAATATATTTATGTAATAAAATTATTTATTTAATTTTCTATTTTAAAAAATGTATGGATGGTAAAGTCAATCTTGATCCTAAGATTTTTAAATCCTGTCGTATAAAAGTTCTATATGAAAAGTCTTAAAACTTAGATTGGACAAACCAAACTAATCTATTAATGCTAATATTAATATATTTTTTGAAATTTTTTCAGTTTTCAGAGATCATTATTATATTATCCAATCAATCATGCCATAGATAGGGCTTACCATTAGCCACTGCCTACCGTCATATTCACCATCAAAGGTACTGTGTGTGTGAACACTAGTGACTTGACTTATGTTAATTCGTGACTCGCAAATTAAATTCAGAAGAGTGCTCTAATCATTCAAATCGTATGATCAAGTATTTTTTCGAGTTTTGTTCGAATCAAGATGATTAATCATCGTATGTACTATAAGATATTCAAACTGCAAGTTACAATAAAAAGCCATTATTTTTGATTATAACGGTAAATATATGAGGACACAACATAAAAAGCAGGGGATGAGACTATATAATATATAGTCACATCCCCTGTTTTTGCTGTTGGCGTCCTCATGTAGCTATTGCATGCAAAGTATGCAATGACTACCGCATTTTATAGGTGATGTGGTATGGCTGTGTTACCAACCAATCATAAAATACAGATGCAATAAAAGTCTTATTTAAAGAGTTTCTATCTCAATTTAAATTTTTTATTTTATAGACTGACCACCGGCGACCATTTCACTGATAACTCACTTCCTTGACAACCCATTTCTTCGAAAGTTTATTTCCCCGACAACAATTTTCCGACAGTTTTACCGACAATTTTGGCCAGATTTAGGGTTAGGGTTGGCCACTTTATAGTTAGTGTTGGCTAGAGGTTGATCATGAAAAGAAATACCAGGAACGGAGTATGAAATACGGAGTGTATGGTTTTATGGCAAGTTAAGTGGAGTTCGCAATTCTAGGCATTTGATTGGATGCTTATACCTTGTGACTTTGTGTACATGCATTTGTGATGATGATCGTTACCTAAATTTACCATACTGTAATATCGATATTCTCATTATGTGTTATCGTTATATTATTCGATTTATTGTGTGGCTTTTATATATATTATATGTGCATCAGGTTTTAGTCGTGATTTTGTTGGAATTGTGTATTGTGCCTCATAGTATTTTTTTTCTATACCAGGAACGGAGTTTGTACAACGTACAACGTAGTGTATGGTTTATAGGCGATTCAGATGTGGATGTGCGAAATCATGAATCTGATTGAATGATCGATTCTTGTGACTTTGTTCTGAACAATTTAGGTCGATTCCTAGGTCATTCTGGAATTTTGAATGACCTAGGTCATTTCTCAATTGGTGAAATTTTTAAAAATTTAAAATTATATGCCCAGTGATAAATTATATAACCCAAGCAATAATATTAATTATATAATTAAAGTTCTTTTGCGTGAATAAAGCAAACTTTTACATAAAGATAATCAAAAACTTATTAAATAAAAGTAGAAAATGGTTTAATGCTTCTAGTAAAATAAAAAAATTCATATAAATAAAAAATGCGCAATGCAAATAAATAAAAAACAAAAACACAATAAAAAAAATACACATTACAGGACAAATTTGCGACCCCAGGTCGTTTAATTGTATAAAGTACTTCAGTTTAACAACGTAAATAATTTTAAAATTATATTACACAATATTTAAATTTTGTATTATATAAGTCATTACAGTTAAACATTGATTGTATTTATTTTGATATTAAATAGCAATTGTTTTTCCTTTGAAGAATAAAAGCTTTTAATATTCGATCAAAGGTTTTACATGTTAAAAGTCATAACTTTCTATTTTAAAAATTAATAGGAAAAAAAATTGTATTTATCAATAAAGTTAAACATTAAAAAGGTTTATTTATTTATTAATTTTGTTTTTTGCATTAATTAATTTGACTTACATAATAATTCTGGGTTCTAAATTTTTATTAAGTTTTGGGATCAAGTGATGACCTTTTCCTGAGTACAAGGTGTGACAAATAAGCACTAACTAATTTATTTATACAAATAAATTAGTTGGTACTTATTTGTCAACAGATAATTGGTCACATCTTAATCTTTTAAATTTTGTAGTGTTTCATTAAAAATTGATCTGGGTTATTTCTAAATCAGTGAAAATTTAAAAATGACTTATGTTAAATCAAAATTGACCTAAATTGTAAAATAACTTAGAACAGTAACACATTATTATATAATGATAATGATAATCAAATACTTTTTCAGTTGTACATATACATATATATGATTTTTTAACAAAAATATTGCTTTTATTAATATTAAGTTCTGGATTTTCCAATATAGTTTCTATTATATCAATATTATTGGTAATATACCAATACATATTATACTTTTTTGACAAAAATATTACTTCTATTCATATTAAGTTCTGAATTTTCTAATATGGTTTCTATTATATATACTAATATTATTGGTAGTATACTGATACATACTACACTTTTATTACAATATCTGAATCCATTACCAGGTCTAATATAGGATGGGTCTGGTCAGTCATAGTCAGTTATCAGTCAGTCATTGACTTATAACCAACTGACTGCAGTTAGGTCATATAACTGGTTAAATAATCAGTCTAATAACTGTTCAGTTATTAGTTAGGTTTGTAAAAAACTTTTCTATCCATCCAAGTTGTAATCAGATCCATATGCATATTTACAGCTGTTCTTATAAATTCTGAAACAACTAATAAAATTTTGATCTACTAAATTCAATAAGTTTTTAAATTCAGTATTATTGAATTATTGTAATGCTAAAAATCTAATTCTAATAATACCAAATTCAAAAACTTATTGAATTCAGCAGGTTAAAATTTTATTAGTTGTTCCAGAATTTATAAAAACAGCTGTAATCAGGATTAGTATTAGTATACCAAGAATGGTGTATGAAATATATAGGGTATAGTTTAATTAAGAATGAAATGATATGTGTGATTCTTAGCATATGATTAGATTATCCTTCATTATGACCTTGTGTAGTATCTCAAACTAGTGTTTAATATCTAATGTTTTTAATGTTCTTAAGAATCTTTAAAAAAATTTAAGAACATTGTATCTAAAAATTATGTTCTCTTTTAAGAATGATCTGAGAACATAAAATTTTTAATTTATGTTCTCATAATATATATATTAAAATATTATAATTACTATTTTTTTTTAATAAGAACATTAAAAAGTTTTGAGAACATAAAATTATCAGTTAATGTTCTCAAAATATAAAAAAAAATTTTCAGATTTTTTTTACTGTCCTAAATAATACTTTAAAAAGTAGGTATCAGAAATAAATGTCTTTATATACAAAGTGTTGAAATTAATTGGTCTATGTAACTTATTCATATTTTAGTAAAAAGAAAAACCAATAAAAAAGTATATACATCTGTAAAATCAAAGATGCAATAACAAACAATAGTAAAAATAATTTTTTTAATAAAAAATTAGTAATCTGATGTAAATTTAAAGTTTTTAATATTAAATATCTTGTAAAAAAAATAATTACTGATTGTTAAAGACTTAATTAAAAGAATTTGTTAATCATTTCTAAATACATAGATATGTTTTATAGATTTGCAGAACTTCAGAATTTTTATTGAAACTAGTAATATATTATTTATATAATATCCAGATTTTTTTTAGTATACATTATTGTTATAAGTAAATCTGATCATAGGACCATGAAGAAGTATTGCATAATAAGCCACAATTTGCACTTAAAAAACTGTCATATTACAATGCCTATAACTTAAAACAAATCAAGCTCTTTATTAAGTAATAATACTGATTCATTAAAAAAACACCACCTGCCTGATTTGAAATACATCTGTCAAGATAATATTATCTTAACAGATAAAGTTTGTAGCTATATAAATATGTTATTATATGTTGGGTTATATGTCATTGTAAGATGAAAGAAAAAAAATTCTAAAGTAATGATGGATGAATTGTAAAAAAAAAGAAAAAGTGTTAGTGAATAAGAAAAAAACGATTTTTGACAATAAGAAAAAGAATATCAAAATCATGTTCAAAGTTCACTCTTTTTTCTTAAAAATATTCTACAAAAATGATTTGAATTTGCTCTCTTATAAATAATAGAATATCATCCTACTCTCTTGTAATCAATAACCATCCTGTAAATAAAAACTAAATTATCTTTAAAATTGTAACTTATCTTATAAATAAAAGTCATAATTGATAAAGTTCTAATTTTAATAAACTAATAATTAATAAACTTATGTTTCTTTAAACTATTACTAGTAATATTCTCAAGGTCACCTTTGACTAGTGCCAAATTGAATCTGCCTTATCTGCTTTGAGTAATGTTACATAATGTCAACAAATTTGAAGGACAATTTATCACATTTCTTCTTGTCTTTTTAGTATTATTTCTGATTATATACTCTATATTACTATATACAGTACATATAGTATATATAGTGCATATAGTATGTATAGTATATGTAATATGTATAGTATACATATAATATATAAACTATCTATATGCAAAATTTTGCCAAAAATAATTTTATTTAAAATACAAAAGGTAGTTTTATAAGGAAACCTTTGAGATATAAATGGTTTTATAATTTGTTCTATAATATTTAAAAAAAAATATTTTATATAAAGAACCAAGTTAATGATGGCCAGACTTAACATACAGAGCAGGCTATGGCACTCTTTGCAGCTTTGAGAACTGAGCATATGGTGAGCAAATCTACAGAAGAATCTTCCACTTTCTTAAATTCCATTTCATCATTAAACATTAATTAAGCATCATAAAAACCAATTTACAAGACATTATATGATCTAGACTCATGCTATAACCAATGGCTAACATGTCTAAATCTTCCTTTACTTTTACATCTACAAACACTCAATTTATTTTTAAAACATATCTATTAATACAACTTTACACAATACAATAATTTTAACTATACACTCAGATTAGCAATCAAACTTGACTATAATAAATGCTATATATACTTACCACATGTGTTTCACCATTACCTAATTACTTCTTCCTATATCTATCAGATTATACCTACTATTCATCTATACCTATTTCTTCTAAATTCTTTTTAATAAACAATAATACATTAGATACTAACTTAATCATCAAGAATAATGAATTAGACAACAATTATTAGAAACTATCTTAGATGACTATGCTAAAACTATTATATCTAATCGATACTACAACAATATCCAATTTAATACTTGCTACAACAAATTTTTATTTTATAACTACATACCATTACTTTTTTATTCTCAAACTATTATCATTTTTTTATGACATATTTACAGCTTTGCTATTCACTTGATAACTTATATAGCTATACATTAACTATATTAATTAAAAATAACCATAGTGAAGCTTATGTCTACCTTTTATTCAAACCCAAAACTTACCAAATTACTTTATTTTACCAGTTTAAGCTATTTGGCATTACCTGAAAATTCAACTAAAATTAAACACATTAACAACAATCTTTACTATACCAACATCCTAGATTATCAATTTTTTCTTATTTCTAGCTATTCATCTCAAATAATTCTTGAACCTTCTAATTAATCAAGATTAGTTTCTCCAAACTCCTTACCTTTTTCTACTTCTAATCAATTTTTTTAACTACTTTACAATTCACTAATATTACTTTTCTAATCAATTTCAAATCTAGATGAAATTCATAATCTCAACTTCATTATCGTAATTTACAATATTAAAGGATTCAATACTATTACTAAAAGAGAAACCTGGCAGAATTATTGGTTATTGGATAATATTTCTGTTACTAGCATTACAGAAACCAAAATATCAAACAAAACAAACTTATTTTTTTATAACAATACCACCTTCACTTACTACTGGTCTAACTCTGAAACCTCAACTAAGAAAACATCTATTATGATTTGCAATTATCTTAGACCCCATGTGCATAGCTGTATAATATATCCAGAAGAAGCTATTGCTTTAGATCTTTTTTTTAAAAGCAATATTAAGCTTCATATAATTTTAGTATATCTTTTATCTACAGATTTTGTAAAACATAATGAAATATAAAATGTTATTATTAATTAGATCCAATAAGCATGTCACTTAAACCTTCACTCTATTGTTTTAGGAAATTTTAATATACAAGACTCTATTTACAGTTTATTAAGCAAATTTAAACTCATTAACTTTTCAATAACTCTAATATATATGATATCAGTGCACATTTCAACAATACACATCATACTTGGTCTAATAACTCTAATAGTAATCATATAGACTATATCTGGACTGATCAATTTACTATTCAATTTCTTCTCTCATATAACTTTAACTCAAGCAACACCAGTATCTTTAGTGATCACTCAATTTTTTTATCTTTATAGACATTCTCTAATGCATTTAGCAAACCTCCAAGATATTATACTGAAATAAGTTATAGAATTTTTAACTACAAGACAATAGATTCTAATAAATGAACAGAGTTTTTTGATCTTCTTACATTGAATCTTAACCTTCACAATATCTTTCTTACTACACACTCAGATGAAACTCTTCAAACTACTTGACACAAAATTGAACACTTTTTTATTAATGTTACAATACAATCAATACCAAACAAAATTAGTTGCAAATAAAGCTATAACTATAAATATACCTCACATAGCACTCTACTATACTTATCACTTAAAAAACTTAGTCACTTAATTAAAATTACTAAAACTAACAAGTTATTAAATAATATCTCTTCTATTAATCATCATATTCAATTAATCAATATTCAAGCACAATGTAATTTTTAACTTATTCTTTTATCTAACCATATTGAGGAATGAATTACACATGCTTGTAATATCTGAAAACAGCTATATTATGCATACAACATGAAAAATTCTCTTCTTCTTCACTAATAAATACAAAATGCTTCTAAGAAAAGATGTGAAACTTTTGTTTTACATTCTAAACAGGCCATCAATAGCATTCTTAACTACTATCATGAACCTATTTACTTTTCTAATATTAAACTATCAAATCAACTTATTACTGAATCAAATGTTATTAAGCAACATATCCAAAAGCATTTTGAAAACTGAACAAAACACAAACCAATTAACTATAACCTCTATCAAAACTTTTGACAACAATATTATCAACTACAACTACACATCGATCTAACTTGATATACTTCACTTATTAAAGCTATTGCAACAGAAGAAGTACTCAATACAATAGTCCAACTCCCAAATGGCAAAGCCTTTGGTTTTATAGACATAAGCTATGAAATGATTAAATATGCCAGTTCCATATGCATTTAATTTATTACTGTCTTATTTAATTGCTGTTTTGACTCTGGCCAAGTTTTTAAACAATAGAAACATAGCAGAATCTATCCTATTCCTAAGTGCAATACTTTTGATAAAAACTTTAATCTAACAAGACATATTAGCCTTATTGAACACATATGAAAACTTTATACAAAAATTATTACAAACAGACTTAATTCTGCATTCATACAACACACTATCCTCTCTCTTTATAATTATATTGTCTTTTCAGACAATAGTACATCTATTTCTATTTACATTCTTAATAATCTTATTGAGGATGCATCCTGCAGCTACAAAGACATTTGGCTTTTGTTCTAGGAAATGAGCAAAGCATATGACTCTGTCAACCTTACTCTCCTTGAACAATTACTTTTATGTCTTGCTTTACTTCTAAACACTATAAACACAATAATAGATCTGTTCACAAAAAGGCATAATCAAGTTATTACTAATCTTGGCCTTACCTCATCATATTTAGTTCATAATGACATTGATTAGGGTGAAACCATCACCCCACTGCTCTGGAGAATCTACTATGATTCTCTTATAACCTTAATTCATTCACAATTCACAGGCCATTCTATGCAAGCTACTTAGATCCCAATCTCAAAAATAAAAACTTTAATAAACTTGAAACAACCTTTTAGTCCTTGTATATATGGATGACACTCTCTGAATTGCATTTTCATAAACAGAACTATCTCAAATTCTCTCAATAGCTAAGTTATTTTATGATATGACTAATATCTAAATTAATCTTTCTAAATCTATACTTACAACTAACAATCCACTATCTAATTACAATTCTATTATTTTTAACAACTATACACTTTCTATTCATCTATCCTGCATACCTTTTAAATTTTTTGGCAGCTGGTTTATACTTAACAACAAACATTCACAACAAACCCAACTTATTATTAATGAATCTCAGCATCTTATTAAAATTGCTAGCTCCAAACATATTACTAACACTCATGCATAATATATTATAAATACTATCATTATACTCACTATTGAATATCATATTTAAAACATTATTCTCAGCCAAGCTATTTGTAAAAAAATCTTTATTCATCACATTAGTCTTGTAAAGCAAAAAGCCAAACTTAGCTATACAATTTCCACTAGCATCCTTCTTTACCCTCAACTCTACAATATTTGCAACATTTGGAATATTCAACTACAACATCATATTCCTAACTTCATTGAACATCTAAACAATACTGAACTGTTTGGCACTAGTTCTCATATTCACCTCTAACAACTACAAAATAACCTTTGGTCCTCAACCAATAAATTGAATTATTTTAATCCTTTAATTAATGAACCAAACAAATAAACAACTAGCTTCAAAATTATTCAGCTCTTTTCTTATCTAGGGCTATCTATTACTCCAAACCCAATGTATAACATTCTATACATAGTCAACACTAGAACAATTACATTAGAATCAATAATATCATCATATTCCAAATATCTAACTTTCAAAAAACAACTCTACCAACACCTTATTCTTTTTTTTGACAACTTATTACATATAACAATTTTTGTCTCTTTAACTGGAAACATATTTTACCAAGAATTCATAAAATACTCAAAGGCAGAAAGCCATTATGGTTTATTACTCTTGAGGATACTACAACAAATTATTCCTATTATTGAACTCTTTATAACTATTACCAACTTCCAAAAATTAATCATTTTACCTACATCACAGGACATTTTTCAAAATATTCTAAGCCATGGCTTATTACTACACTTCAAGATCAAATAATTATAGATAAAGCCAGAAGACAACCAACCTTTTCTAAACAAATACTTATCACCTATTGGTATAGCAATATTGAGCTTCATGCTATACAACTATACCCAATATTTTCAATTACAACCAAATTATACACTGGCTGCAATCTTAATTACAATCTTATCACTAACAAATATACAATATTTATTTTTATTAATCTTGCAACTATATTTATTAGAAAATTTAACACCCAAAATTAACAACTTAATCTCAATGCAAATTATCTTGATTTGCTTTATTCTATCACTATTCGACATCTGACTCAAATTCCTAATACTACTAATATTCATATATCTGCATTACTTATTCCACCTGTTTTCAACAATTGTAATCTTATTAACACTCTGCAATCAATTGCCAACTTAAACTACAACATGTCTGAACTTCACTTTTATATTGACAGATCAGTCATTTAGGCAGGCACATTCTGATGCTCAATAGAAATTAGATGGGTCTTGATACAAAACAACAACATCTTACATACATTTCAAATACAAACTAAGTTCTGATCATGCTCTTTCAAAGAAGAAATTACTACAATTCTTTCTGCTATTATTACTGCACCCAGAAACTGTATAGTACACATCTACACTGACTCACAATCTGCTATATCTAAATACAATAGTACCAATTTAACATCACTTAAACTATTATTCATCAATACTTCATATCACTTACTTTGGTATATTCTAATTAACTTTACAAACTTTTACAATATACAACTTATTCTGCATAAAGTAGCTGCACATCAGGATAATGAATTTAATAAACTTGTTGACAATCTTGCTCATAATCATTTTAATGTTTCATATCTACTATTTAATTTACAAAATTATTATAATTCTAACTATACACTATAACTTGATAACTATCTTATTGAACTAGTTATCTATTATTGTATCTGTACAATTTGCCATGCTCATATTTATATGCTATAGTCATCTCAACATCACTTTCAAAAATAGTTACAAATTGTAACTCAAACTAACTGGAAAGCCACCTGGCTCTATATCAACTATAATCAAAAAATAACAAACTACTCTTACAGCTTTCAAACATTTTAACTAAAGTTTTTCTATATAAAAATCCTTATGAATGACCTTCCAACTTCACATAATCTATACAAATGTAACTATATCCAATTTTCTAACTGTTACCAATGTAACCAAATTAGTATTTCACTTCATTGGACTACTTGCACATCTTCACATCTTCTTAATAATCTTATTGATAATTCACTTAAACACATTCTTAACATATCTACTCTTGATACAATACCAAGAACTATATCTGATCTGCATAACCAAATCAAAAATCTTAATTGTATGCAAAATTGCAATATACCAAATTCATCCTCATTGACATCAATAATGTCTGATCTAATTTCTTATGAATTAATTGATTCAATCAAAAATATTATTCTATTTAATAAAACTGCTACTACACTTTCAATTAAACTTCTGCTTCATCTTAACCAACAAATCTATACACATATTTGGATACTATATTGTGCTTCTAGGCCTCAACTCAACAGACAATCTCAACCAACTTCAAAATTTCATACTTTTTAAAACTTACTAACACAACATGCATTACATTTAATTACTAGTTCTAAAATTAAAACATGGTACTCTAAATGGATCAAATACCAAATAAACCCTCTTATTATAATTACAAACTCTGAAATCTAAGTGAGCCTTGACTATTCTGGTAGGTTTAGGTTACAAATAACTTGTCTGAGCCTCTAATCTTAATATCTTATAAATATAGAATTTAAATATAAATTTTTTTTGTATATTTTAGTTATAAAAAGTTTAACTGAGTTTTAATAAAGATAGAGGCATGACCTCATCATTAATATTTAAAAAAAAAAAATTTGCATACTGTACTATACATGGCATATCACTAATCAGAATTGAGTGATGCTAGCTAACCAACTATATAGCAGTCAGACATTAACTTCACTAATAGGTTTTTAAGCTTAGTAATTGAAATTTTAACCAATATTCAAATTGCAAATACTATTATCTTCTTTTATAAAGAGTCATTTTCTTATACCAGAAATGAATTGCAATTAAAGATAGGCATATTGCAGTTCTTTAAAAAATTTCATACAGGATTTATTAAATATAGGTGCTGTTTAGTTGAGTCTTATTTTGATTGGCCAACAGCTGTGATTGACAAAATTTGACTGCATTATACATAATTTGACTGAAGTTTAATTTTTTAATTGTTTAAAGTTTGGGTCTGTGTAATGGTAAAATTATGGTTGAAAATTACAATATGTATAATTTTATATAAGTTTAGTAACATGGATTTTATGTAATTTCATAGAATATATAGTACTTAAAAATAGCAAATCATAGTTTTTCCAAAAATTCTGCATAGGATTTATTAAACTACAAAAATTTAAACTCTAATTTCACTTAATGAGCAGCTATAATTTTTTTTCTAAAAATTTAAATAATTTTGTCTAAATTTTTAATTGTTGCTATTGGTCAATTAAAATAGTGAATTTCTACATATTTTTTGTAAGGTTTAATGGCAATAATTACATTAAGTATATTTTTAATTAAAGGTTTCATTTGATCCAATTTTTGTATAATTCTAAATATTATTATTACTATGCATGTTATTTATTTTTAAAAGAGTTCTTAATCATAAAGAATATTTTTGTAATGTAGCAAAAGATACCAATGACAAAGAAAGTAAATTATTATTGTATATATAAATAAACATATGTGTAAAATAGTATAAATAAATTTTAATTAGGAATTAGCTAAATATGCTAATGCAAGTCAGATATTATATTAATGCTAGTCAGATATTACAGTAATGTCAGCCAAATAATCTTATTTCATGATTATATTAAAAATCCTGCATGTGCCCATCTCTAATTGCAATCAAGAATATAGTTTTCTATAACTAAAATGGAGTCGATATAGATTTTCTCATTTCTGGTTTCATGTAACTGCATTATGCAGCTACTTATTCATTAAAGTTTTTTAAATTTATTAAAAAACCTTATCTAATATGATTTACTATGAAAATTTACTCTTAGAAATCTATGATCTTAAATATTTATATTATATCTAGATTATTTTAATATTTTTTTGTAAAAAATATAAAATTTTTGCTAAATATAATAATAATTTCAAGCATAAAGATTAGAAATTATCAAAACAATCAAGTGATCAAATTTTCTAATAAAACAATTAATTTTGGCAAAATTCTTTTAAAATAAAAATTTTCTATATAAATTACTTTCTGTAAATAATACCTAGTTGTTCAAACATACTAGGAATGATTTTATGAGGCAAAAAAGAAGAATAAAGTTATAGACTAAATGTAATTTTGTATAAAGTTATAAAGAAATTAATATTGAAAAGCTAAAAAGACATTTATGAGAAAAAAGATTATTAAAAGTAGTTTTAAATACATTTATTGAGAAGTTTTTAATGTTATTAGTATCAAATATCTACCAAATTTGTTAAAATGTATTATAATGCATATGTAATATATATAAGTATATAATAAATGAACATTATGCACAATTAGGAGTAGGTTCAGTTGGTTATAAATCAATTATTACTGGTTATTAACTTATACTGACCGATCACAGTCATTTAACTAGTTATATAACTAGTTATATAACTAGTCATATAAACAGTCAAATAACTGATCCAATAACTATTCAGTTATTAGCTAGGTTTGTAACAAAACATTTCTATTTATCCAAGTTTTAATAAATCTATATGCATATTTGATCAGTATTAGTATTAGTATTGATATGCAGTATGATTAGTAATATGCCATGTATAGTACTGTATGCAAATTTTTTTTTAAAATATTCTAGAACAAGTTATAAAACTATTCATATCTCAAAACTTTTATTATAAAACTACCTTTTGTATTATAAGTAAAATTATTTCTTGCAAAATTTTGTATATAGATAGTTATATATCATATGTGTACTATACATATTGCATATACTATACACACTATATATACTATACATACTGTACATACAGTACTCTAAAAATCTGGATATCATATAAATAGTACATTACTAAGTATAATAAACTATTACAGCATAATCACAAAAAAACCTTCAGATATATGATTTATGTAGCATTATTAATTCTATTAAATATAAAAAAAATAATACTAATTAGAAACAGAGCATAAAATCTATTGTAAAATGCTAAAGATTTGCAGTTTATTATGCCAATTTCTGTCTTGACTTTTCATCAGCCAAAAAAATTCTAAATATTATATCATATATATGTGTGTATATAAATATTAATAAATATTACAATATCTTTATTAAAATAAACACTGCTAGAGAAAAAGCAGCTTCTGGCATTCAGAAATTTGTGTGCTGATTATAACAATTATTATATATTGTTAAAGAAAATCTAGTTAGAGCTGTTATGTAATGATCAGTAAAAATGTGATCAAAAATGTAACTGAAATCGTAATCTGGATTATGACCCAAAACCAGTAATTGTATAACTCAATATCTTCCCATTGTATACAAGAGAAGCCTCAAGATCCAGAACAAGTTACCCACAATTGTAAGCCTGGGCCTATATGTGACAATTGTCACTAAACCTAAAAAGAAAGAAAGACTTAGTAGAACCACCATGATGCACAACAAGAAAAAAGGTGTGATACTTACTTTCATGGACTTACAACAAAGCCTTCAACTCACAAAGACATTTAGAAAGATGTGGCTGTAGCTCTATCAGCAGAACCTATAAAAAAGAGAAATAATTAAAAGATAGAATCATGAGTCAAAAGATGAGATTGTACAATTAACAGAAAAGAAAACATTAATGCAAGAAAGAGAGAATGTTCTCAAGCTTGCTTCTCTAATAATTCATTATAAAAGCTTTTCATTCTGATGTTAAGTGAGATAGGACCCTCTTATGGCCTCTTTGAACTCCTCCACTCCTGTAATCCAAAGAAAATTAATAAAATAATCAGGTTATAAATTATAAGAAGTGTCAAGAGACACAAACGTTCTGTTAAAGAAAAGTCCCCATACCTACCCGGTAACTTACTCGAGAGCCGCCTTAGCCATTGCCAAATCGTATCAGCCTCATCTTGCTTTCGAGTAACGTTACGCGACGTCGACGATTTTGAAGCGACAATTCGTCGCATTGGCTCCATCCTTGAATTCGCCCAATTTCCCCGTGACACTATGCACACGGGAAAAGTTATTGGCGAAAATAATAAATTTATTTACAAAAAGGGAAACTAAATTTTTAATTATTATAATACTTATTAGCTCATCCTAATCAAAGTGACAACCTTTTTTTTTTTAAAAAAAAGAAAAAGAGTACCAGGAAGTAAAAGTTACTTAAGCATTGGTAAACAATAAACACTTTCAATTAAATTAATTGGGTAGAAAATTAGTGCCTTGAATTTCTCATAAAAACTCAAAATTCGGTAACCAGAAATTTAAATAACATTATGTAATTGATCTTGGTTGTTATACTTGATACCAAGCACACAAACAGCTATCTTAAAAACAGATATGTACTCTAAGATAAAATTAATTGATATTTTATACAGAAATTTTCTATAAAAGTTGACATAAATATTTTGTATTCAAAAAATTTAAAAACTGTTCTATGATTTCGTGGTCGCATAGGATTGCATCAAATAAAAATCATACGTATTATGAAATTTCCATGTACTCTAACTCTTTGCTTCCGAATTCCATTTCTGACAGCTTTTGAGTAATCTCTTGCGTGTTGATGAGCTTACTAGTATACATGTGATCCGGGTGTTTTTTCTCGGCAATTGAAATATTTTTTATTATTTTATCAGCTTTTAAGAATTGATTTTCGATTTTATTCTCATCATTTAAATTTAATTCATCAATCCAATTTTTAAAAGATAACTTAATGTTTTCAACATCAGGTCTTTCGGTAGGGTCATAATTCATACATTGATTAGCTAATTTGATGTAGCATTCTGGAGTTCCTTGTGCGAATTCAGGTCGCGACCCGAACCGTCAAA
>CAJVQA010001638.1:0-24730 GCA_910591915.1 Cetraspora pellucida
TAGGGTCAGCTTTATTAATATAACAAAAATGAAAATATATTACAGGAATATGCATGTACTGAATTAACTTTATCTACTCGATTTCGTTTTTTCACGTCTTTTTTATTTTCTTTC
Source organism: Cetraspora pellucida (assembly GCA_910591915.1). NCBI lineage: Eukaryota > Fungi > Glomeromycota > Glomeromycetes > Diversisporales > Gigasporaceae > Cetraspora > Cetraspora pellucida. The sequence continues at coordinate 115 of CAJVQA010001638.1, forward strand.
TTTGACGTTTCCCCACTTTCATTTTCTACCAACACTGCATCACGAGAACACTTCAAATTATGCTGTGCTGAACCCATGTTGCTTCCTGAAGCTTCCCCAATTTTATCGTCTCCCAACATCGCATCACTCTTTTTCATCTTCCGTTTTTTCACGACTTTATTATCCATCTCCTTCTTTGATGAATCCTCATTTTTATCATCTCCTGATAGTTCATCACTAGATCATTTTTTTGCACCTTTTTTATTAATTCCGAAGTCGATCTCTAATGCATATTGGGTTATTTTATTAATCCATCCTGGAATTTTCTTACAATCTTCGTCTTTAGTTGTCTTGTATTTTTGCAGGAGGAATGTTTCAAAAATGTTCAGTGGTACAACAAAGTATAAATTAAAGTTATTCGCATCCTTCCTCCATTTGTTGAGGTCATTAAGTCCTTTTATCTATACAACCTGAGTTAGTGATAAAAGTGATAACTGCAAACTATAAATTATTTATAACCATTGTCCCCTACCTTCATGCCATGGTTCTTTGAGATAGTAATTTGGTACAAGTCCAAGGTTTTGTTATCAAGGCTAAAAGAATCAATCAATGCAAATGTCTTTGATTTTGGTCTGTTATAATATTTCTTACGTGCTTCATTCAGTGCCATAAACCAGTTACATTTTATCTCCTTGATATTTATTTCGTTTACCTCTGAGTTATCATTCAGGCATCACACCCTAAACCTACCACCTCTTTGCAATTCCAGATGAGCATAATCTTCGAACAGATTGCCACGAAATCCAGCGATCATTAGATGCTCATGACTGCTTGCGACAAAATTATGAACATCAATCTTTGTTTTAGTCTCATATGCCTAGATCATTAAGTCAGATACTCTCGAAGAAGCAAAATAGTACACAAATTCCATAAAGTTTGATTTTACATCAAGATGTACAAGTCTACCACTAATTGTATCTGTAGGCATGCCTGACTTATCAATAGAGTTCATACATTTTTCTTAGTCGGATTTAGAAATCAGATTATCGTATTTTTTTTGATATGTCTTATCATCCCATTTTAAAAGAACTGACCAGGGTATTGGACTCCACTTGTCTAACAATTCCCCAACTAATTCAAGTGTGAACTCTTCACCTTCATCATTTTTCTTATTCTTGTATTGAAGATCTCAAAGTGTGATGATTTCCTCATGATCCTAAATTGGCATGAAGTATTGAGTAAAACCCAACCATTTGACAGCCTCATTGAATCTTTCTACTTTCAGTGATGTGAGCAGGATCATATAGGCCTTATATTTAAATGTTGAAGCTTGCGCATCAATTAAAAGGAAGTTATTAGGATTCTTCAGTGTTCTGCGAAACAGGCTAATATCTCCTTCTTGCACATCACCATCTGGAGAGAACTGATAACAAATGTTTTCGCTGCATTACCAGACTATTATAGACTCAGGATAATTGTAACAAATGTAAAAGAGGAGATATAGACCAAAGTATGTCTTTCCGATACCAGGAGTACCAGTAATTGTGCAACCAGTAAAGGCTGGGCCATCTCATCCGCGTTTCTTTTTAATTAATTCAATTAACTGCAAATAGCAGTTCCGTATGAGAAGCCTCGATCCATTATCCTTATCTCCCAGAAAGAACACACCATCCGGTAGACACAGCATTCCTCTGAAGCTATTGATCAGAATTGACGGCAATCGCACGTCAGTACATTCTCTATTTTTGTATAGTATGCCATCTGAATCGATAATCACACCTTTATCTAGGCAAATCTGATTATCTTTTATCATAAAGTAAGAATTCAGAGCATTTAATTCAACCCTCTTCATATCTTGTGGTATCAGAAAGATTATTCTTGCGTCAAGAAGTTTTTTCCAAAATTTGACCACACCAGATCCAGCTGTTTGATTAATACAATGGAAAAAATAAAGGGATAGTTAGTCATTTCCATTATTTCTTCAACGCAAGAATATAACACTTTTAATGAGTATGGCTACATAAATTAACAAACCTTGGAGCTTTTGCTCTATAATAGGAATAAATGTATGAGGCACAAGTTAATAAATGAAATTATTGTGGAGAAAGCAATATAGGTTTGGAATATGAGTCAGAGACTCGACACTTTGTGTCTTCGAATGCAGTCATGGTACTACTTACCCTTTCCTTCGCCCTTGATTTTTTCAATCCAAGTTGAAATTTTTTTAGCCGGACCCAGTTTTAACCCAGCTCGTATAAGTTCATCGACGTTCAAGCTGAGGAGAACTTCGCCAACAAGTTTTTGTACTCGAAGAATTTTGAGATCATCATCATCCAGTCCTATATTTTGGTCGCCTAAAAATTTTATCAGAGCCTCCATTGTTTTATATCCTTCAACTTCGTTGATTGTAGGAAGTGAAATTGTTTTTCTAGTGGAAGTAGACATATTCACGTATTTAGTTTTTGAGATAGGACGAAAAAATTTTTTTAGTAAGAAATAGTTGTACAATAGGTCACATATTGTTACACGATAGGATGACAATGCCGATATTGTATTTTGCCAGAATTCGAATAAAAAAATTCCGCATGCAGGGACCGTGATTTATTTAAAATATTTCAATGTTACGGAATTTGTCAGTAAGGTTACATGAATTCTTAGACTATCATTACAGCATTGATCGTCACGTTTCGTGACGGAAATTTATTTTTATTAATTATTCGAGGATATAATAGAACTTGAAACTATTATGAAATAGTAAAACTTTCACTTATCACTTCTTTCCTTAAAAAATTATCACATTCACATTGCCTATATTTGCCAACTGCATGCTTTGCAATATAGATATGAATGATGATTGCATTCGTCACAAACCTTTTTTTTTCTCATAAATTCGAAAAAAGATTATATAATTATCTCATATATATAACAAAAAATCTGGCTTCGAGTGATAAAATCATGAGAAGGCAGGGATATGCCACTTTTCGAAGTAATTTTGTTTCTCTCTACGTGTAAGTGTCTTATTCTGACCTTTCATCTTTTACAAAGTAAAAGAAAAAAATATAACATGGCTAAAACTTTTTTATTATACAAACCTGTAATGCATGGCACTTGTGCTTGTGACCCGTTTACGAACAAATTATGCATAGGAAAGAGTCATGATTTTATTCCTATATTTAGCAAAAAAATTTTTTCTTTTACGGACACAGTAAGAAAAATTATTTTTGTGTGCTGTCTATTCGTACATGTTTATTCCATAATTTTATTAGTAAAAAATGAAAAAAAGATAAGTGCTTTTCGTTTTGGATAGTATGAGGTACATATAACATGCTAATGAATTTCTTTGTTACGTGGAGGTTCTCTTTAGTCATGTGGATTTTTATTCGAAATCTTATTGGAAGAAGTGTGACATTTAATGTCACAGTTAAACCAATGAGATCCGACAAAGTTTTAAAACAAAGTTATGGGTTATGCTGAATTACATGGTAGAATGAAAACCGGAAACTTTATGATTTTGGCTTTGAGAGCCGTAACATTAATGTCACACTACTTTACAAATAAAAAATCAAAAATGGCCGTAGCCCTTCCTAAAAGAAGTCTTTATTATCAAGAGTTACATGAAATACATGTAGCAGTAGGTACAATTTATTCATTTAATCTGGCAATAATAAAATTGACATCATCCGAGGTAGATTTATGATTGTAGTAGCATTAAAAGACTTTATCCATTCTATCATTCTTTACCACCAACGTTACTAAAGAGCCTAAAAACCTTTTTACCTCTTTTCTTTCTTTTTCGAAGATTAGTCTCAGTAAGTTTATCTTGTACAGAAATCTGATCCCTGATTCTATCATTAACTCGAGCATTAGATACATCCTCATTACAAGTTTTTCTAAAATGATCGAACAACTGCTTAATGGCTTGGTCAAAATTATAATAACATCGAATCAAATCATGGGTGGTTCTCTGAAGATTGTTTTCGGCAGTATCAATCTTATTATATAAATCGAGAAAATCAAGCGAGCTTACATCTATCTTAGAGACACTCAACTGCAAAGTGATGGGGCCTTCAACTTGTTGATAGGTTGGTGAAGTCAATTCCTGAATTAATTTTTTTAATATAGGAGAATCCTCTCTCTTAACCTGTTTTTTGGCTTTTTTGCTAGGTGATTTATTTTTAGAAGTATCCACGAATGATCTTTTGTGGGGGCTTTTAAATAGATTATCTTCACCTTCTCTATTATCTACATCTGACATGTCTTCTTCTGGAATTTCTTGAGGACTTCGAATATTATATTTTTCCATTCTTCTAACAATTGATGCCGTGCTTGATTCTGAATCCTGTCTAGAAAACTGATCAAGAATTTCAATACTTTTTTTGCAGTTTTTAACAGGACATATGTTTTCTTTGGTAAGTAAAATTTCTTTATCGATGCAAATTCTATGAAATACATGACTGCAAGCTAGTATTGTGAATGACTTAATAGGACTTAAAAAAATTTCTTTATTACATAATACGCATTTATCTAGTTCTGGGAATTTTTCAATTTTAACAATAGGATCATCGAAAAATTTTAGAATATTAAATGTGAGGTTTTTAAAATTAATAACAGATATTTTGTCCTGGGTTGTGGAAGCGTTATTTTGTTCTGACATAATAGAAATTTTATACACTGAATGCAAGGTAAGTTTTCATAACAAAATTCCTTATATTTAGCTTATTTATATAGTTTATTTTTCACGACTAACAAACCCTTGATCTATAGATCAAGAAAAAGCTAATTTTGGGCTTGGCGATCTATTTATTTACGAATTAATTAGTATAGGGAGGGATCGCACATGTTTTTGCGTAATTATATGCTATTTTAATCACCTATTCGTACCTCATACAAATCTACCAATGACCCATAATGGAATTTTATCATGTAGAATGGATGATGCTATAGTGCCCATCATATTTCGTAGGATCAGACTGTAAATCGCTGGCATAATTTCTATTCTTGTCCCATTCTAAGATCAGAGACATCAGATTGACTTGCGTAATGCTAATTTAAAGATTCATAATACGTGTACTATGTCAAAACATTCCAGAAATTAGTTGGCGGATTAATTATTCATTGATCTATTCCCTATAGATTTGCAAAAATACCCGCTACATAACACAGGACGTAGTTAAATTACATGACCTCATCTGCGGGACAAGAGAAGCTAAATAACCCCTTTTTTCGAGCTTGGAGAAAAAAGATCCAGGTTACCGATATATCCAGATTACTGATATATCCGGCTTCGAGTGATTTAATCATGAGAAGATGAGATTTTTATTTCACTTTGACATTGCCAATTTATAATAAAAAAAATATTAATATAAAAATATATCTCTCAATTATGATCCTGCCTTCTTACAATTTTTGCTTGAAGCCAGATATAGTTAGTTAATGGATTTTTAGTTTCTAAAACAGTTAATCATATATCTTTTTTTGATCTTGTGAGAAAAAAAGGGAATATAATTAGGAAAACAGCAGACAATTTAATCTTACGTTCATAAAGGTTTAGTGAAAATTCTTTAAACAAGTGCTTATTACCTGATCCTCCTTTTGGTATTTATTTCTGAATTTCAGTTAATATTGCATCAATTTCAGCTAATATTAAATTCATTTCTATTGTTTGAGATGATGAAGAAGCCTGTATTTGGGGTTTTGAATTGTTGTTTGTCTCTGGTTTGAAGTTAGACTTTTCTGATTTTGTATTGTTTATAGTGTAATTTTTTTTCTGCATCTAGATGAACAATCTTATGTTTTAATATTATTCTGTTAAGAAGATCAAGATGCTAATGAGTTGGGTTTGGTTATTATGGATTTTGCAGGCATGTTTACTTTCTATTTTTTTTAATATTTTAGATGTAATTTTATAAGACTTTAGGAATTCACTAAATACTTTAGTGTTTCATATTTTATTTTTATTAAAGGTGGGATCACCTAACTTTCTAGCCTTTATAGCTTCTTGAATTCAGATGAGTAGTGTTCTTGCACATTCTGGATTTTTCTCTATGGCAAAAAATAGGCAAGGTTCTAGATTATCCTTATTTTCTTCTTTATTCTTAACATATCTAGTACAATACCAAGAATAATTATTTTTATATTATGCTGAAAGACTGAAAAGATCAACTTCATAGTGATTGATCTAGAGATTAGATACTTCAGTTGGCCTTATACACAACATTATTATTATATCTGCAAGCTCCTGTAATGAGAGATTATTAATAGTATTGATATTTTGAATCTTTTTAAGTCCCTTTTCTAAGAAGAAATATGATAGGATTTTTAACTGATTATTAGTTACATCTTGTTTAGTTTGTTCTTTCTGAATTTTGTTAGAAGCTGTAGTAACATTTGAGTCTTTGGCATAAGTATCAATTAGTTCATGAGCAATATTAACTTTCAGCAATTCATTATAAAATAGTGAGAGCCGTGAACAACTGGTGACAATTTTTTTATCATTATTATTTTTTGAATTTGTCAGAGAATGAATGAAAATGTTTCATTTATCATCAGTTTTAGACAATATTTTGCTCCTTCCTCTATGATAAGTTTTTCTTTTCTCTTATCTGATATGAGAGTCTCTATTTGCTCTTTGCTAAATACATATCTTTTATTAGTGCATCTGGCAAGGAGATCTTTAACATACTTGTGGACCTTACAATTATATAATTAAACATTAAGTTCTAGAACATGTTTTTTTAATTGTTCTGGAGTGAAGTTAGCTATCAAATTATGTTTTTTTAGAAACAGTTCTAGAACTAATACAAAGTTATTAGTTTTGGGCTTTCAGGTCTTTGGAGGAGTTGCTTTAGTAGACATGTTAATGATAAGTAGATTGCAATTATTATCTAGTTATACTAAACTACTTATTTTTCAATTCGAAAAAAATAATTAATAATTTAGGATTTTATTTTGCCTAATTGTAAAAAATCCTCTTATTCAAATATCTTACTTATAAACTGGCTTCTTATTCATTCTTTACCAAAGCATACTGTTCTTCTAAAGTATTCTTATATTTTTTTGCCATTCTCTATAGATATTGAGCTATAAGAATGTGATTTCTTTTTTCTCAAGTTCATGCTAGATAATCTCTTTTCTTATTAATCTTTCTTATACTGTCATTTCTATATTTTCATTTGGGTCTTTTTCACTCTCTTTTGCATAACTGCACATTCATGCATTCATTTCTATTTTATAATAAAATGCAGTAGAATTGAGCCTGTCCTTTTCTGTAATAGTTACAAATATATCAGGATCTTTACCAAGTTCGATTGCTTTTTTTTTAAGACATTCTTTGTACTAGGTCTTGCTTAGAAGTATTGCAGATGATACTTCATTGATAGGCTTAAAAGAATCAGTTTTTTTAGAAGATGTATCAGGCACCACTCCACTTATAAACTCAATAGGTTTAGGAAGCTTGCTAGTTTCAAGCTAGTCCTTTTGAGACCCTCAATGATTTTTGGCTCAGGTAGATTAAACATCTTAGAAGTTTCAGAAGTCTCAGATGTTAAAGCAACTAGTACTTCTGCTTCTTTTTCCATATAGTCAAATAGAGCTTGGGTTATATTGTCCAATTTATCTACTTTCTTATCACTAAATGAAAGAATCTTTTTTGGTCATTACAGAGCTGTTTTTAAAAAAGCATTTTTTGATACATTAAATATTGGTATATCTGTTGTCTTATTTTCAGGTATGTCAGATTGAGGTATATCAGAGAATTCTTTGATATTACCTAGGCCAAACTTATGAAGCTTAACTATAATTTTAAAGTAGTTAAGAATATATTGTCATTCCCTTTTTCCTTTACCTATTTGCTCCTGTTTACACTCAATAATATTTTTTTCCGATAGCTTCTTACCAAAAATATTGTTAGATAATGACTTTTCACTATTATTCTTACACCATTTAAGATATTTTTGATACAATACTTTCTTACTTAATATAAGTATACTATTTTCAATCCAAGATACAATATGGTCAATTAAAAATTAGATAGGATTTGAAAGCTGTTCATGCATTATATCTACTTTTATTTTAGTTGCAGAAATTTTTCCAGGACTTCAATTTGATAAATCATGGCTAAGAAGATATGACATGACTACTCCTGGTGCATCAGGATGGTTTAGAATTTCCTCTAGCTAGCCAAAATATGGTATATTACCTCTATAGCATGCTGAGACATCAAAACAGATTATACAAGAATCTCCTATATCTATTTTGAATAGGGCATTCTGATTACTTGTAATCATATACTCAGCATAATCATTTATTTATATAGTTTCAAGACTCTTATGCTCTATAGCTACTATTCATTCTGTTATGAGTGATTTGAGATGCCTATTAAATCTATGCCATTCTCCACTCAACATTCTAGTTTCATTCATAATGATGAGCTTTTGAGCTTGAATAGCACTATTAAAGCATCCAAGAATTTTTTCCAAATCTGATGTTGCAAAATGAAAGAGTAATCCTAGGACTTTGTTATTAATAAAATTAGTGATGATATTTTTCATGCATTGTTGTAATAAAGATTTTAGTACTAAAATAATTCAGAGTTTCTTTTCTGACTTCTATACTAAATATACCTACCAGTTTCAAATATATTTATCAAGTCTTTTATTCCTACTACAGATTATGTTCTTTATATGTCAGAGAATCAGTTCTATAATTTTATTATTTATTTCTGCTACCAGTTTGGCTAAAAATTCTATAAAAAGATTAAAGAACTTAGTATTATGAACTAGAGTATTTAGCAGATATAGTAGAAAATTAATATTGCAATAAAGGATTAGACCTTTGGTAACTGCCCGATCTATTAAATTAATTAACTTCATTGCTTTTCCTACTAGCTCAACTAAGTTAATTTCATACTTGGCAAGATCTAGTTTTGGTGCCATATCAAAATACAGTCTACCATTCATATTCTCTGTTTTGAGTACCCATAATCTTGATGTCATTTGAATACAGCCAACTGTTGCCTAAATTGCATCATAAATCTCATTTTGAGAAAATTTCTGTCCAGATACACACATGTCAATTAGATCACCCCATACAAAGTAATTATTGGGATTTGAAATTCTAATTGTTCTAGTTTTATAGAACTTGAAAGTTTTTGTTCTTGATCTAAGACAGTTTTATTAATAATAAGTTTTTTTGAAGGCTTTCTCAATCCAGGTTGCCTATCTTAGTTTGCTCAGTAGCAGTAAAAACTGTAAGATTTTTTATTTTGTATTATATAGGCATTATCACTATCATGTTCTCAGTCACATATCAGACTCTATGATAGAGAGCTGTGTGATAATAGAAATTTGTCAGAAAAGTTTTCAGATGGGTATGAGAGACTATACCCTTTGATGCTAACTTCTTGAAGCAATTTTTCTACCAGTTCAAATTCAGCATTGGTGATGACATTATTTATGCTAGGACATCTTCTTATTTCTTGTTTTAGAACAATTAAGAGAGGACTTTCTGTGATTTCTAATTTATCATTTGGTGGGTGAATCATAAAGTCAAAAATGGTTCCTTCTTTGGAATGTATTACTTTTTTTACACGAACATGCTCCTTTGTTTTTTCATTATACTTGGGTGAACCAAGCATTCATAAGGAAAATAAATGTTTATTCGCAATATTATCTATATTATTATTCTACTGAAAAGACGCTAGAAGTTTCTTATGAACAAGTTCAATAAATATTGCAATCTGAGCAATATTTTTAAGTCTCATACCAGTAGTAGAAATGTGAAGGGATATTTTTTTCACATCAGTACTACTGGCAACAGTAATACTATTTTTTTTTACTTTGGAAATATTTCAAGACAAACATCTCTAAAGGCATGATTGAGTGTATCTAGTATCTCTTTATACATAAGCTTAGATTTAATGCCATTATGCACCTCTCGTAACAAATCAAAATCTATAATGGGCCAGAGTGGCTTATCACTATCAATAAATTTGTGCAATAAATAACCTTCATGGTCTGAAAGTATGGCTTCGATACTATCCTCATTGTCTGTGCCTAGAAAATTCCTTGGTCTAACACTATTATCATGAATTTTATATAAGCATGCACCTATATCAGAAGCTCTTAACCCACAATAGTACAGGGCAGGGCCATCCAAATTCTCTGAAAGCTCAGATTAGATCATGATATAATATCACAAATATACAGTTCGAAAGAATGTATATATTCTGAGAGAAAAAAGTTTAAAATAAAATTAATTCTGAAATATATAAATCGATACATAAATCAACTATTCATAGTTATTAAAAATGTTATTTTATTAATGCTCTTATATTCTTAGAAGTGGTGAGGTTTGCAATAGGAGATGCTACTGACCAGAAGGATGCCAAGTTCATTAAAACTTTCCTTTATATGTACCTTGCAATGAATGCAGTAAATTAACTTTTTTCAAATATAGTACTTGCAATATCTATACTAAAATGCATCGTAAAATAGAAAGTATTATCAAAAAAAGCTAGAGGACTTGGCTTTAACACAGATGCCAATAGGTAATTTAGGATAAAAAAAACTGTCACTAGTGTAACTAGAAAAAAAACTAGTGACAGAACTAGTGACACAAATGATAGGCTCTTTAGAAATCCTAGACTGAAAGAAAGTTTTCTTGATAGGTGTCACTAGTGTCATAGTGTTACTAGAAAAATTTGAGTTTTTTAATTTTTTTTATTTTTTTATAGCATATATACACCACATATAACTATAAGGATAACATAGACAAATTTGATTTTTTTCTAAAATTTACTACTTTTTACTAGTGACACTAGTAACATTAATCAATAAGAAAATAAAAAAGCCTAATAATCTCAAGAAGCATAATGAACATGTCACTAGTCCTGTCACTAGTTAGTATATAGAACTAGTGATACTAGTGACACTTAAAAAATTAGTATACTCATTGCCTTGACCAGCACAAGCATATTTAAACTATAATTGGGCCTCAGAAAAGCTTACAACATTCTACCAATATACTTTGAAAACATCATAAGCATAATACCTTTGGTCTTGCTCTTGGTAACAGGAAAGTATCCAGAACCCAAAGTGCAGTAAATTCAGTTAATTATAGTTAGCACTATTATATAATTTTGGCCAGAACTTTGAATACAATAACTTGGTACCCAAACCAGCATAAAAGTAATCCAGAACTGGTGAACTAATAGAACTTTTCCAGTTCTTTGCTAGTGCCACAATAGTTCTAGACACTATCAGTCCACTACTATGGTGCCAACTTGGATCCTCAAACCATGTGTTCTAAAGATCAGCCAAAATTATATTATTGTGTTAACCAAAATTAAACGTAGGTCTACTGCACTACTTAACATGATATTTTTTACCATTTTGACAGATAGCTACAAGGTAATAAAAAAGATGCAAAGCAATAAAAACAAATAGTTATAAGCTTAGTTATAAAAAGACTACAGAGTATCAGAAACAGTAAGTAGGTACACTATAATCATAACTAGGTTACAGTATAATCATAACTAGGTTACAGTATAATTATAACTAGGTTACAGTATAATTATAACTAGGTAACAATCTAATATAAGTAGGTTGCAATATATATATATTGCAATCTACTACTTATTTAGTTTTATTTAATAATTATTTTTATAATTAAACTATGAAACTATATTGCAAGCCTTTATGTAATATATAAATATACTAACATTTTTTTAAAATTAATCATATTAGTATATATCTGCATACTAATCCTAAAGTAAATAAATTTTTGAAAAGTTTTTTTTGATATGATATTCATATATTAAAGTAGCTAGCCAATCAAAATTATAAAAAACAAATAATCATCAGCCAATCAGATAGATATTCAACTATGCTACTCTAAACTGTATAAATAATATAAAATTAAATTGTATTTATTAGCTAATTAGACAAACTTCTATCTATGATACTGTAAGCCTGATTTTTGGGATCATAGGTGCCCGAATCAAAGTGACAATCCTTACCCAATCCAAGGTCATACAAAAAGTAACTGAAATGTTACTTATGTTACTTTGGCTATATATTTATTAATGAAACATCAGTCTTCTATTAGATTTAGTTAAAATATTGAGTATAAGGAATATATTGCATTTATGAAATAAATTAATTGTCAATATAAATAAAATGTTTATAATAAATAAAGGACATTTCTGCCTTGGGAGAGAAGAGGAATTAATCCCTGATAACCAATATACCCTGAATAAAAATACAATTGCATATATCTAAGTACCTAATCTCTAATAAAAGTGAAAGTATTATTCTATACAAACTAATAAATTATCATTAATCATATTGTTAGCACAATCATTTGCCTATATATCACTAAACTTGTCATTGATTGCTCACCATAAGTCACAGGATCAAGAAAGCTGTTAATATAATAGAAGAGCTCCAACTCCAATCTGATATAGAGTAATCCTGGATTTATGCAGACAAAGAAAAGACAAGGTTAGTACAAGACTAGGTTGAAGGAAAGACTTAAAGTAGAGACCAGTACTTAACTACAGATAAACCACTAGCCAAATCTAATATGCCTTCTTTGACTTAGCCACTGTAGGTTATGCAAAAATTGGAAGAGAGTAGTGACAGACTCACCAATTTACTGAATTAAAATACAAATTAACAATGTTATACATGGCAGGGCAATTTCACACTCGTTTGCAATTTCAAATGTTTTGAACTTTCTTGATCATGTCATATTACACAGACATGTGAATGATCATTGGTTGAATCATATGACCATAAAATTTTTTGTTGGCAAAGATCGCTGAAGATCACTTCCGACCCTATCTGGATCCAATAAAATCACAGGATCTCATATAACAAACCAAATGTGAAAAACATAAGAAACTGTAAAAAAAATGTAAATAACACAAAAATTGACTATGATGACTAACCTCTGACCTCTAAGTAAAAGTTTTCAAAATGAAATTTTACTTGTAGGACATAGTTGTTAATATTAGATATATAGAGAATTTTTAATATACTACAATTCATATTTTTTTAACCAACAGCTTGGGATTTTCTTGATATAAGGAAATTAGTTCTGATAGAGTAAAAAAACAAATACATATCAATTTACATACCGTTCTTGATAGAGTTTTAAAAAAAGGGCCTATAAAATACTATACTACCATAGTGAAGTATATGAAAAATGATAGAATTAGAGTTCATTTTTAAAACTCTATCAGGAACAGTACTTAAATAATAAATTTTTTTTTAACTCCATCAAGATCAGTACCAACGATCTATCAGGAAGGGTATTTCTGTGTTGATAATACTATTGTAGTTTTACTTAAAAATGACTATGAATTCATTAGTAAAATTCTTAGTGATCTTGGATAAAAGTAATTAATTTAAGCCTATCTGACCAAGGTTCTGACCCAGGATTTTTATGATCTCTTTGTTTATACGTTGGAAGGCTTCATACAAATATGCATATGACTTATATTAGCATAGTGGGCTTTCATCATGATTGGCCAATTTTTGTAAATCATCCCAAGATGCAAAATTTTTATTGGTTAATCGAAGTTTTAAATCGAACTGTTGCAAATAAAGAAAATAATACAATAAAAATGATTATAATTGTAATGAAATGAATACTAACAGAAATCTTTACCAAAAATCTTGATAATTTAAAACCTAAATCTATAATCTTGTCTCTGTCAAACCAAAATTTTTATTAAGAATCACAACACATTACAAATCAAAAAAAATTAAAATAATAAAATAATAAAAAAAAATAAAAACAAAATAAAAAAACTCAAGTAAATGTTTAAATTTATTCTAGAACTAATAAAAAATATTTAAACTCAAATTTTAATGCTTGTTCTAACATCAAACTGATCTTTAATTTATTTAAAATCGTTCATTATACAGTTACAGTATCATTATTGTATATTATTTTTAACTTTTTTTATTAAATATATAAGCCTTATAACTTGCAACTTCATATTATTACCTATATTATAATCAGGTTTTTTTATTAGTTGAGATTACAAATAATAAGTTTTAACAAGTAAAAGACAATCTAAATTGCTAGCAAAGGGAGCATAGTGCACTTTCGATGTGATTGGCTAATTTTTGTAGATTATTTTTTTATCATGAATGGGGATTTTATCCATTTAGAGACGGCATTGATCATTAATTCATATATGCGAAAATTTCCAGTTGAAAATTAAAAATTTATAAGTAATTAGGTCACAATTAGGTACATATGTATAAAAATTTTATATTACAATTAGGACATATGTATAAAAATTTATAAGTAAAATTCATAGATGATTCATAAGCAATTCATTATCAGGCTTACAATTTTTGATCAAAAAACTTTAATATATTAATAAATTATTCTATATTGCTCTAAAATTAACTATAGCCATATTATAAAACTGACCTATATTGCTATCTAAAATTATATCATCAACCTCTGCAGTATTAGTATTTTGCTCAGTAGTATTTTGCTTAGTAGTATTTTGCTTAGTAGTTTTTATAGTATTTTGTTTACTTTAGTTTTTAACTATTATTACTTTAGCTGAATTTACTGTCTCATCAAAACTTCTGCAGTTCTTTTTGATTCTGCTTGTAAAATAATTTATACAATACTTGCATTGACTGCCTAACCTAAATAATAAACATTCAAAATGATAAGCATGATCACAAATAAGTATAAATTCTATCTTACATGTCTTCATACAGTCTTTTAAGTTACAATATTTATCATTTCGTAGAGAATACATGGAATTCTAAGCTGTTAACAAAGTTTTAACATCAATATTAACTTCTAATATTGGAAACTTATATTTTGAATTTTTTGAAATCAACTGACTTATATTTTTATAAACATTAGTAAAAAGATTTAGTAAAAATACTGCAGATCATTTTTCAAGAAATACCAGTTGTTTTGCTATATATCTAATATTATGATTATTAGAGAAGACTACTACAAAAGTATTATTATTATACATCAGATCTATCATTTGTGCTTCTTGAATGATTTAATCTTCTGTGTTAGATGTTGTACTTGACATCTAATCGAACTATGAAAATATTCTATATAATAATTATTAAAGACTTAAAGAGAATTAGTAAGTATTCATATGATAGATGATTAATACTATTTCAATAAAACACATCACTTAAAAAGCTAATAGTAATTTGTTATAGTTTTTCTGCCTATATCAATAAAAAATACACTAAATACAAAATATGACTTCTCAATAAAATGGCCAATTTCTACTACAAAATATTACAGAATAAAAATCCAAAACTAGTAGAATATTATTATCAAGAAGATTGATTAGGTATCTGGTTTCAGGATTTTTTAACTACTCAAACTTCTGTAAAACAACTAAACAGATTTGAGACCAGCCTTTAAATACTAATTCTAATAAAAGATTCATTCTATAAGGCTTTGGAGTTTTAGCCAACACCTTCCTACCTCTATAAATATCATGAATAAATTTATTAAAAAAAGTATAATTGATAAGAAAAACAGATTTATGACTATTCAAAGATATATTTAAAGGTCCAATTATTAGCACAATATAAAGAATCTGTTCTGGTATAGCAGAAGAATTTCCAAGTCTAATTATATGAGCAACAGCATGTTGTATATTAAGCTATCTAGGATAATCTATAAGTGTAACCAAAATTTGATTTCTAAATAAGATTTCATCTCATTTATATTTATCAAGCTTTGAAGAGCATTTATATAATGCTCTCTGTACAAAGTTGCTCTACTTTTAGTCCAACAAGTTTAGTATTATCAATACTTTGATTTTTTTTACATTGTTTGATTCTATTATCATAACTGTGAACTAAAAGATGTTTAACCTGCTTCTTATATGTCTTAGGTATAGAGATTAAATCGATAAATATTGATCTTTGCACTGTATAACTCTGTAATAAATGAGAAAAAAAATACAAGTAAGCATTTTCAATAACAGTTATTGCATCAATATCTCTTTCATTATAAATGTTTTTATCCTCAATATTTAGAATTGATGCTGTTTTTGGCAAGACTTTAAGCAATACTATAATAAAATGAAGTATTGCATATGTTGAAATTATATCACTATGGTGATAGTTATGTATATTATGAAAGTCATTGACATTAAGTATAATTAACTTTCCATCCTAATAAAAATACATTAGTTATTTGAAAATTATTTTAAGCATTCTCTAATCTTTTCTTAGGCTTACATTATTCAACAGAAAACTTTCTACTGTTATTATTTGCGTTTTTGCATGTTAGGTTTTTTGTTACAGAATAGTCTCACACTGTACCATTAAGTCAGTATTAGCTAAAGTTTCTATTGTCAAAGATAATATACTAGACACATCTAATAGATACCCAACCTTTGCTTTAACTTCATTAATAAATTTATTATTAAGTCCTACTAAAAAGTAACAAAAAAAAACTAGTCTTTTCTTATTTTTTTTATTAGTCAAGTGGCTTTTTGCTTTTGAATTAGTTCTTGCTACTAATTGATTAAATAAACCTTTCAGCAATGATTTAGTTTCTTCAAACATTCTTTTAAATTCATCCAGATCAAATACAGATTTCTTATTATATACATGCTGTTTTGTGTATAATATTCCAGCTATTAATTTAATCTTCTTACTAAGAAGAACCAACTCTAAAAAGAAAAAAAATTTATAAGAAATCAAAACCATCATAATAAATAAAAATCCATTATTATCTAATTTTGTTTCATCAAGCTCTGTGCATGCTTTATGATATGCAGATTTCAGTTTTTGAAATTCAAATTGAGAATAAATGACATCATTTCTCAACACATATAACCTACCTTGAAATTTTCTTATATTTTCTTTTGAAATCCTTTCTTGTGATAGCAAATACTTGAATGAATTAACATATTCTGGATTATCATCAGTTTTATACAAGCAATGATAGACATCTTTGCTTCTTGTTATAGTTTAAAAAAGTTGATTAAACATTCTGAAACCTTTACAAATGTCTTCGTTTCTGTACTAGATCATAATGTAGATGTATATACCTGGTGTTTTGGGTTCTAATATACATAATTAGTTTTAGTTTTCTTTATATTTACAATTAATTTGTTATAATGTTTCTAGCACAAGGCTTTGCTGACCAAGTCCAAATGTTGGCTTGAACTTGGTATTATTACTTGATCAAATACAAAAAAAGTGCCATACTGTTTATCATCACAGATGACACCTTCCTAATTTTTTAAATTACAGTGCTGGTTTTTTTTTTCTTTTTTTTATTAGGAAGAACTAGATCTAAGTGATGAGAATCTTGTGCAGCCATTTTCTTAATAAATGTCTTTTAGCTAACTTTTGAATTATCTTTCTGTTTTTTAATTTATTTAATACTATATAGAATAAAAGGTATACTACTAAATTTTTTGGTTACAACAGTTAATAATTTGATTTTATAGCAAACAATTGGTTTAAAATTTGCTTAAGGATCATTTTAATATGTAAAGATTATCCATGTTACATTCTGATTATTTAGCCAATCAGAATGAATGCCCATTATGCTAGCAGAGAGACTTTCATATTTTTCAGAAAAGCATATGATTTTTTATGTAGCAGTCAATTAATCAGAGACCATATTGTATCAACAGATCAATAATCAAATGTAACTTGTATATTATTTTTCTTCTATAATTTAACTTTAAGTCATATTTTAAAAGAATAAAACTTTTCATCCAACTTATAATAACAATTTACATATATAAAAAACTTTATTAGAACATTTTTAATAAAAAATTACATGTTCTTTTAATAATATGATTAAAACTTTAATATAATTAACAAAACTATATTATTATACATATAAAACGATTTATATTAAATTAAATATTTTTTAAAAAATATACAACATTTAAAAATGATCTGTAAAGTTATAATAAAATAAACATGTTAACTATTTAAATAATAATAGATAAAAAAAAAAAAACATTGAACTTTATGAATTAAGTAGTACAATATATTTTTAATACCTTCTACTATACAGTAAACAGTACTTAAACTCTTAATAAATCTATTTTTTATTGCATAATTCATCATAATTCAAATTGATTTTCTTAACAAAACATTTACTGAAAAGTTCTTTGATTAGTAAAATATAATATAGTTGGTTTATTTTTTTTTAAGTTTACTAATACCTAAAATTCTGGTTTTATACTACCATCTTATATAAATATTCATATAATGTTGATTCCAGAAATCATCAAAAACAAATATTCTTTCTGTTTAAATTGCTAAGTTTAATATTTATAGATTAAACGTAGTTTGAATATGCCTCTTATATAACTTTGGAATTACTTTACAGATTTCTAAATTACTTTAACAGTTGATAAAACAGAAGTTATTCTGTTATATTTTTTTGGTATCAAGCTTTACCAATTTATATCTGTAGCTGCCAATCCATTTTTGTAGTTGCGAAATGTTATGTTTATATGTTTTTCATATTATATAACATTTCGGTCAGTTATCTAATCAAATTTAAAGCCTGCTATGCTTGGTATAAGATACTCAACACTAAAATTTTAAATAGTTGTAATTTTTTTGAAATTAAAAATATCAAAAATCTCTATTTTAAGTTGCTAATAAGTTAAAATAAAACTGTAAGAATTTCTAGCTTAACTTGTTTTAAAAAAAGTTATAACACTTCAAAATTTACTAATATAATACCTTGTTCTATACTGTATAATGCATTAAAATAGTTAACTTCTTTATAACATATTAATATTAAAACCATTTTATAATTATGAAAAATTTAAATATAACAGAAAATGTGCAAATTGCAACTATTATAACACATCTTATGCTTGGTATCAAACATGTGACTTAGAAAACAATACAAGGATGTCAATAATTGCATTAAAAATTTTTAACACAAACTACAGAATATAATGAGATAATCAAATGATTTCTTTTAATAGATTAGATTATGTTTACAGATTTTTAGCAACTTGGTTAGATAAAAAGTCTAAAAGTAAATATAAAATATAAATATTGTTAAGGGTCCTCATAACATAAAAACAAGGCTTCATCTATTTTTTATTATTATTTATTTTCTTATTTTTCTATTTATTTGTTTATTTATTTTCTTATTTAGTTTCTTAGTTTGTTGATAGTCTATTATAAAGAAGTTTAGTTCAAAAATTAACCAGTGTGTATATCGAGTTATTGTTGGCATACTTGTTGTGTTGACAACAATTATTGTGTTCTATAGTTCTTAGCTTACAATAAGACACAATTGCTGCTAGATGGATACAATAAAAAGGAATCATATTGTGGGTGTAAATTAAAGCACAATAGAAAATACTGGTTAGAAAAATATATTTAAAGAGCTGCTTTACACTTAAATAAAAGAAACAGACTTTGATGTCTTTAAATAAAAAAAAATAAGAATCAACTTCTCAAAGTGTTTAATTTGTTAACTTAATTATATTACATGTTGTATTCATTATACTAATCCTTGTTGTAATACACTATGGTTGTTTCTGAACAACTTAATAATTCTTAAAACTTCTTACATAATTGCATTACTAATGTTATACTTAAATTAAACTTTAACCTAATTTTTATTATTTTTTTTTAATTTTGACACTGTAAATTAATCTATTAAGCAATCAAATTCCTACTTCTAATTAACTAAACTCAGTTCTATCATGTGAATATGATATCATAGCAACTGATCTTAACTGTTTTTACAAGAATAAATACAGGTCAAGTAAACTATTAGAGCTAAATTAGACTTATATTCAAATAAGCTCTCTATATGATAGTAACATTTGATGCCAGTTGTGTAGACTTTGAACAATAAAAACCAATAAGTTTAATTAAAAAACAAGAAAAATAATGAAATAGCTCAACTACCTCAATCCTCTTAACCACCTTAACCCTCTCAGAATTACAACAACCTGTTATTAACTTAAATAACTCTATGCACAATCTGACTAATCAAATTGTTGCTTTGGTCTAACAAATGCAACTTACTTTATTATCACAAATCAATTTTTCTGGTAATCTGTGAGAATTAAGCATCATTTCATACCCTAAGTTCTACAAAGAGGATCAGGACCTTATAACCTGATTAGAAGATGTAGAAAAGGCCTTTGAAGTTAATCTTGTCACTTGCTTATATAAGATTTCTGTAATTGTACTAATGCTAAAAAGTTTTGTAGCAACATGATAGATTAAAAAAAAAATTAATAGCCTATAATTAATCAATAACATGATTTTTTAGTATTGCAACAAAGTTTTGTCATTTATTTTAATACTAAGTTTAGGATACCCAAACTAGAAAGAAAGTAGTTTGCATAGTTGTCTTAAAGAAAATAGTTACTAGGAAAAAGTGTAGATGATTACTATACATCAATAAAAGAAATGCTTTGATAAGTTAAATCTGACAGTTACCAATATCTCAATACAGCTAAAGCTCAAATGTTTATTATAGGCTATATTATGAACTTTATATAGCAGTTTCTTCTTTGATACTAAATACTCTTGAAAAAGCTTATACTAGAGTGAAAGTGTTTGAAAATGCATATAAGCATAACTTCTTCTATGCTGCTTTCTTGGGTCCTTCTATAAATTACTCTCCTTATAGAATACCCAGTATAACAAGAATAATCACTACTATAAGTACTACTTCTGCTATAATAGAAAAAGTTATAAACAAAACTTACTGATATTATTAATAAGATAATGACTCAAATGCAAGACCAGAGATGACCTTTTCAATCTTGTTAACTAGAAACAATAAAAACCAAAATTCAGAAATAGTTTGTTATAAGTGTAGTTAATCTAAGCATATAAGTTATCAGTGCTCAAACTTCATAATGCAAAAACCAACTAATTTAACTATCTCTATTTATTCTAATTCTACTAATAATAGTAAGGCTAATTTACAGAAAACTGTTCAAACCTTGTTAGTATTACTAAATACTTTAAATTCAGGTAAGTATTAGAATAACCAACCTTCTTTTTTAGAAATTCATAAAGAAGATGAATCTTTGTTCCTTTTAGCTAATAGATATATAAAACAGAAGCCTATAACTAGCACTTCAATTTTGCAGCAGAAGGTAGTAAACAAATATGTAATGAGGCTTCAGAGTTAGGCACAATTGATGAAGTATTGATCTCTAACTTGGATGTTAATATAGAAAATAATCAAGAAGGACAAGACCAAAACAAACAAACTGAGCATAAGCAAGCTGAATTTAATTTAATTACTACATCACAAAGAGTTGAACAAACTGATAAACATACTCTAAGAGAATCATTAAAAGCAGTTAAAAAGAATAACAATAAGAAAGCCAAAACCAAAACACATCTGCTCCTAGAAGGAAAAATACTAAGAAAAAATTATCTCAAATTTCTTCTTTGGTTCTTCCTTATTCTATAGTGGCAGATATAAGAGATCAGCCTGCCAACATTACTTTTGGTCAGCTGTTAAGAGCCTCACAATTCATGTAGCAAAAAGTGTCTCAGTTATTGAAGAAGCAGAGAAACCCTATTTAATAGAAGGTTCAAGAAAACATGAATCTTTAACTTATACTAAAAGCTACAGCTCTATATTATAATGCTAAGGTTCAAGGTCAGATCATCCTGTTAATTGTTAATAGTAGGTCATCAGAGAGTGTTATATCATCTCATTTACTAAATGATCTTGGTATAAAAATTGAGTGCCTGTCAGTTGTAATATAATAAATATTTATGGAAAAAATAAAAGAGCAATTAGAGAAATTTCTAATTTCTCTTTTTGTATTAAAAAAGTAGAAATCCTTATTGATGTAATTGTAACAAATGCTAGTTTGTATTGTGTGATAGTAGGTAATATTTAGTTGGCTAAAGTTAATGCTAAAATTGATTGAAATACTGTTGAGATGATTTTATATTAAACAATAAAGAAATAACTGTTACTGTTAAATTTAGGAAGTTGAATAAGACACCATTAAATGAAAGACATAAAGTAGTAGTTAAGAAGGTTGGCAGTAAAAGTAGGAATAGTAGTTCTAATAATAATTATAAGGATGAGGAACTTGAGGAACAATTATTTGCTTATTTTGAATATGAAAACAAGAAAGAAGTGTTAATAAATTAGTAGTATCATAAAAAGCTTGAGTCTATTAGATTAAATTCAAGAATTAGTAAAAAAGAGTATAAACTTATCTTTGATTTAATTGATTATTACTATAAGAGTGAAGTTCAATCACAGGTTGACTATAAGATGAGAGAGCTAGATAAGCCTCAGAAGTGTTGATTGGTGCAATTATTAAATGAACATAATAATATACAGGCACAGAATATTAGTGATCTAAAAAAGATGAATATAATTCAACATATAATATCTACTAAAAATGTTTGGTTTATAAACAATGTTTTTATAAGCACTCTTTTGCAAAAAAGAAATTTCTTAAAAAAGAAATTAATCTAATATTAATTGAAGATATTATTAGACCTTCTACTAGCCTCTGGACATCTTCTGCAGTGCTTATAAGACAGAAAAAATGAATGATGCAATTTTGTGTTGATTATCAGAAGTTGAATGCTGTTACAATCTAAGATAATTATTCTTTACCAAGAGTAGATAAGTTGTTAGATATATTAAATAAGTTATCATAGTTTATATCATTAGACTTAGCCAGTAGATACTGGCAGATCAAGATGGTTGAAAGTAATAAAGAGAAGATAGTATTTATATCATTCTATAGAACTTTTGAGTTTAATGTTATGCCTTTTGGACTTATAAATGCTTTAGCAACTTCTTAAAGATTAATGAACCAGATTTTTAAGAATATTATTGAGCAGTTTATTATAGTATATTTAAATGATTTGAACATTTTGTCTAGTTCATTTAATTAGCATATTGAATACTTGCAAGAGGTTTTTAAACAGTTAAAGACTGTAAGTTGAAACTCAAACCTTAAAAATGTTTTTTTGTAAGATATGAATTGAAGTTTCTAGATTATGTTATAAGTGCTAAGGAGATATCAACTGATCTAGAGAAAGTCCAGCTGTACAAAAATTTCTTGTGTCTAGAAACTTAAAACAATTGTGCAGATTCTTAGAATTAGTTTCTTATTATCAACAGTTTATATCTAACTTTACAAATATTGCTAAGCTTCTTAATACCTTGTTAAAAAAAGAAGATATGTATATTTGGACTTCTAAACATCAAGTTGCATTTAAACAGCTTAAAGAAAAGCTTTTAGATGCCTTTATATTAGCCTATCCTGATTTTTTAAAACTATTTATTCTTTTTACAAACACTTCTGATCTAGCTTTAGAAGCTATACTTTCACAGTTAAATAAAAAAAAGATGAAAAGAGTTATAGCTTATACAAGTTATTCATTAACTCCAGCAAAAAAAATTAATCTGTTATCAAGAAGGAATGTCTCATGGTAGTCTGAGCAGTATCCTATTTTCAGCCTTATCTTCATAAGAATCATTTTACTTTTTATATAGATTATTTGGCACTAAAATTATTATTTTCATATCAGTTACCTCAAAATTGACTGGCCAGATAGATTCTGATCTTGCAGGAGTACTTTTTTACAACTATTTACAAGTCAGAAAAATTACACTTAAATGCTGATAGTTTATTATGAATTTAAAAAAGAAAACTTCTAAATTTATATATCTCTACTTATTATAATAAGACTTTGTTTTCAGATAATCCAATTTTGATTTAATGAATCAAATGAACATAGATATATATAAAATTTTTATTAATTACCTTAGCTGGTCTGAGGTGCCCTCTAATTACAGTGAAAAAGTGCTAAAACATAAGACTTAGTATTACTTTATTAGAAATAAATTGTTGCACAAAACTAATTTACAAGATTCTAAGAAACCTTTATAAGTCCTAAAGCCCTACAAAGTGGAACCAATATTGTATAGAATGCATTCCAACCTTCTAGCTAGTTATTTTGAAAAGAACAGTACATATTAACAAGTTGTAATTTAATATTACTGGCTCCAGATAGGAAATGATATTAAATGATTTATTAAGACCTGTAAAATTTGTCAATAAAGAGGTAAACCTAGAACATGTAAACCTCTACATTTAATTAAGATAGAAAAACCATTTGATCACCTAGATATTGACATTGTAGAATCACTTCTTATAACTAAAAAAGAGCATTGTTATATAGTAATAACTACTAATTATTTTACTAAGTTGCCAGAAGCATGTATTCTTAAAAAAGCTGATGCTAAATTAGTAGTATCTTTATTTTTGAAGACATCATATATAGGCATAGAAGTCTGTATAAATTACTTTCAAACCAAGGTTCTTATTTTTGCAACAAACTTGTGAATACTCTTTGTGCAAAAATGAATGTCTATTATTGAACCTCTACAGTCTATCACCTTTAAATAAATAGCTTAGTAGAAAGGTTCAATAGAACCTTATGTAAAGTACTAGCAAAGTATATCAAACAATATAATGGTAACTGAACTCAGTACTGTAATAAAATTTACTAAAAACTATTAAGCTATAGCAAATTTTAAAGTGATGAGAGTCGAGTGGAAGATCTTTTATTTAAAGGAAAATAAAATAAAAGAAAAGAAGAAA
>CAJVQA010001639.1:0-24726 GCA_910591915.1 Cetraspora pellucida
TTAATTAGTTATTATTTTATTTATTTTTATATTTCTTCTTTTCTTTTATTTTATTTTCCTTTAAATAAAAAGATCTTTCACTTAACACTTGTCATTTTAAAATTTGCTACAGCTTGATAGTTTTTAGTAAATTTTATTACAGTATATATGAAACAATCTTTTCTTGTAATTATTGTTAATTGGGTTAATATTATATAGACAAAAAGAACTCTTTTTTTTGACTTTATTTTCTTGCCTAAAGCCTATATAGAAAAATATATTGATGAAAAAATTTTTGAATTTGTCAAAAATATAGGAATAAAAAAACAAATTATCGACTTTATAAGTAACAACATCATAAATAATTTAGATAATCAGATATGTCTAAATTTTCTTCAAAAATTCATAAATTCTAATTTTAAATATGTATGCTATACTGCACATACTATTAGCCTTATTGCTAAAGTTAGTTAAAAAAAGTATTATAATCTAATTTAGAAAGTTTAACATTTCTGTAATAAAATAAACTCATTTTTTGTTCTAGAGGAAATGAAAAGAATTTTTGTTATTCGAGAATATCTGTTCTATTACTTCATGATTGATGTTAAGACTAAATAAACTTTTATCTACTTAATGATAGAAAGGTTTTATCAAATCTGCTCTATTACTGATAGTCTTATTATATTTTATTCAAATTTAAAAAATGATTGCTTAAAAATTAATAACTAGGTAATTCTAGAGGAAATAGTACAACTTCTTAAACCATTTCACATAGCAATTTCAGTCCTTTTAAATACTTCACAATCTTTTCATAAGTCTTTACAATTAATTATTTTAGGTTTTTCAGTACATCTTAATAAATATATCTTGATTAGCACACACATTAATGCAATAAAAGAAATGAAAATTAAATTACAGGACTACTGGACTTATTTTTCAAAGTCTTCTCTTATTTATACACTTCTTGATCCATTCACTAAATCAGAAACTATTAATGAAACTGATTATAAAATAACCATTATTTGGTTAAAAACTCTTTATTCTTTATATAAAACAAATAGCTTAATAATGGTTACTAGGCCTAAAGATCTATTAGAAACTTTCTGAAAACTTATAAATTTAAATAAAAACAAAACAGAAAGTGAGAAGAAAATAGGTAAATTAGAAGCTTACCTTTCTCTTTCACAGGAGCCAGGATCAGATTTACTATCATGGTGGAAAGTAAATAAACAACATTTTCCAATAGTATCTTTTATTGTGGCAGACTATTTTGCTCTGAAGGCTACGAATATTTTTTGTGAACATGCTTTTTCTGGTATAAAGAATATCATTAATCTTAATCTTGCTAGTAGTGTTCTTGAAGAAACGATTAAAGCTTCATTACTTCTAAAAAATTGGTTCGAAGAAGGAATTATTGAATAAATATATATATCTATAATTTTTTATCGTTATCTTTGTACAACATAAATAAAATCTATCATATGATTAAATTTTATAAGCAAATATTAGTACGTACATACCCATGCAAAAAAAATATTTAATTGGCAAACCAAATTTCTAACGTTGTTACAGTATAAAGTCATGTTTAATTAAACATTTTGTATTTACAGAATTGAAAAATGTTAGATATTACGGGAGGAATTAAAAGCGAAAGAAGGCGATTTTCCTATGGTCTTTAATATTGCGTGCATATCTCAAAAACGTTTACTATAAAAAAATCGGATTAATGATTATCACTATATCACCTGCACTATGTTTGTAATTAGACTTGCATAAACGCCCCAACCCTTTACGGTATTTGGAATTCTAAAACTGTATTTTGTACTTTATTATATTACGTTTAACCCTTGTTTTCACCTCAATAAAACTACCTGCTAATTAATCATGTGACATTCCCTTAAAATAATTAACCGCCACATGATGTGAGAACAATCCTGTGTTACATTTACCCGACTTTTTTTAGTAACCAATGATGATCATTCTGCAATCAATAAAAAGTATAAAAGGGAACAAAATTTTATTTTTGGCGAAGTTGTGAAATCCTTCCTATTTGTTGTATGCCGACTCTTGATATAAAAATTTGAAATTTGATAGGTGCGTTAGCTTATCGAGATGGTTTTTTTTACTAAAACGTTAAAACTTCATAAGAAGTTGACAGGGGTATTCAGTAGTATACTTTTAGTTGGGATTAGTTCTGTCATTTGTGAAAGGGCTTATATTCTAAAACAGCAAAACAAAGTCGATATTGTCTGGAGGTCACGAGATTGTGCCGCAGTATTATCTCGATAATCGATTACTAAACTGTTTCTATTTTTATCCATGGAGTAGAATTAAATGTTAAAGTATTAAATACACGCGAGGAGTTTAACGACACGTGAGTAATTTCTGTTTTTATCAAATCGACTTTGACAAAGTTGATTGACTTTAAATTTAATCATACTCTATCGGTTATTATCTCCGATATTACACCATACAGATTTGCAAGATGATTATTGTTTTCTTAGTAGATGTTGGTGTTTCGAAATTTCGAGATGGATATTCTTTGTTGGATATCGCCAAATTAGCGATTCGAAGTTTTGTAAAGGTAAATTTATAATACCATATATTTTTGATCCTTATTTTATAATTCATATTTTTCTATGCATATATTTATCTAGCAAGTGAATAACGGAAAACATGCAAATAATGTGAAATATATTCTCGCAACTTCAGATTATCATCATCATTGCCTGAAAGTGGGTTTGTTTTTGTTACAGTGTAGTGATACTATGCAATATTTATAATGTTTTCCCTTGAATATGTTAGACGGGGTTTCATGATCCAATAAATACACTTTTTGAACAACTTGAGCTATTACTTCCTGTGGAGCCTTCTCTAGTTGGAAATGGGCTTTCTTCAGTGTTCGAATTGTTGAGTCTACGCAGAATTACACGTCATATGGATTCATTCTATAGAGTACGTTATGTTGGTATTTATACGAAATATTAAGTATTAGATGATTCATGATCGCATCATCATTATGCGAATCATATTTTATCACAACTCGTCTTATATTTTCTATTCATACATTCATCCACAAAGTAATCCAATTGACACGAGCTTATACTGCCTTCGTCTCGACGTCAGATTTTACTTACCTTAATTTACATTATACTTAAGGGTCGATATGTTGAGCATAATGAAACTACTGGTATATTCTGGTTTACGGATGGAAAGAATCTTGACTATTTGAAGACTACTCTAGACTATCAGGTAATTATGAGTTTATTACATTCTTAATCATCTTTAAAGTTAACTAATATCATAATGAATTAGCTTGAGGATAGAACTCCTAGTTCAAATTTTTACACTGAAAAGTTTCGTTGGGAGCAAAAGCTTTATACCTTTTTTCTCTCATCAGAGACTTACGAAGTTCCCGATATATTAAACGTTGCAAACGCTAGAATGCGTGGTACGTAATATCATTGGATGTTAGTAATTTCTATGGGGTATGAAAGTTAGATAACCGAATTTATATTATGCAGGACAATTATATAGTGTACAGAATGAAAATGAAGTTCTGCACGCAATTGGCAATATCCTTGGTACTCAGAAAGATCCATATCCACACTCTAAAGAATTGTACCCATATACCTTTTTTGCAACATGTGGCGTAATGGTAAACTTTGTTGATGCATGTAGTAAGTTCATTTGTAGCTTAGTACTTACCTTTTCTTTTCCTGGTTAGCTTATAAATTTACGATATCATTTGTCGTAGGTAATGTATCAACGGATGATGGTTGTCTTGTCCAATTATATGTCGACCCAGCCAAACATGAAGGATATTATCCTATTCCTGAAAATATTTGGATAAATTCCGAAATATTGAGATTACCAATGGACAAGTCATCTTTGGTAAATAAGTTATTTGTTTATACTGCTCTTTTTGTAATGCAAAACTAAGTTTATTCTTTAACCATTAGATTCGTCGGACGGCAATACCAAAGATCTATTATTGGAAAGAGAATGATTTTTGTACTAATACGCACGACGTACCATCATATTTACCACGTGATAGTTACGTAGTTTCGGATTGTGATATAACTAGAGAGTTACAGAGTCAAAAGCCAGGAACAAAGTGGCCCGTATGTTTATTTATTACTAAATAAACATTATTTTAAAGTTGAATTAGTATTTATCAACGCTGAATATACAATTTATAATTTTTAGGTGTTTGTGAAAGATAGTGGTCGGGGGCCAGGATTTGGTGATTCTTTTGGTTACTTAATTGCTGGAAAGAAGAATGAGACTGATATGGAAGTTAGTCTTGTGATCCTTCCTTACAACTATCCTATATTGTTTAAGTTGCTACGTATGTTTTCTGTTTATTTTTTTATTTTATTCTATTTGTATTCATTTTCCCATGAAGGCAACGTCCATTTAATAGAGAATTAGACGTTACTTTATGGAGACTGTTCACACATGTTTGGTCCGTATTTTGAATCTTATTTATTATTTTTTAAAGATCAATTGAGACCGGAGCCAACATTAGAGTGGAAAGTCTCCTTCGAAACTTACCGGAAAAATTTACCTTGGTATTATTTACAGGTAACAAAGATGTTTAATCATGTATCTGATTGTATATAATTTAATATCATTCTGAACTTTATTTCTTTTTCAAACTTTTCAAAGCCATTATCTAAGGTTTTCGCCGCATGCAGTCTTGATAGGACGGTCGATATTAGCCTTTTTACTAAACCAAAAACAGATGGTCTTGATACGTTAGTAAATCAAATAGTACAACAATTCGCAAACCCAAAGTTGGATGAAATGCGAAAGGACATTGTGGCAAATCGTTGGGTATGTATCCAAAATTACTGATAATATTTGATTATAGCTAATCACTGGTTTTGTTTAAAATTTCAGAGCGTAACAAAGACGATGCCGGGTGTAACAAGAACGGCACCATTGCCAGAAACGGTTTGTATTAAATTCATCGATCCTTATTTTCAATTATTATGCTTAATTTACTAGAAAATTTTACTATAATCTTATAGAATTATGATATGATGTCTTTGCTAGACATAACATCTACTATAAGACGTGAATTTCGGGAATCACTTAATACACCGATCGAAACAGGTTAGTTTTTACAAGTTACATTCGCCTTTTGTAACTATCATAATTATTAATAGTAAATTATTATTCACAGATTCTGTGAATTCGGTTGGTACTGGAGATATGGGAAATTTTAATAAGGAGATAATGATAAAAATGATCAAAAAAGATAATTTTAGAAATCCATTCGAAGAAAATAATGCAGATGCTAAAAAGAAAGATGATAAGCGAGCGTTTGGTAGTCCATACAAAAATCCTACTCAGGTAGTAGTTTTGTCCGTGATGTTTATACGATGTGCGTGTTTCAATGGCCAAAAGAAATTTAATTGAACACTTTTTTTCACCATAAAGAAACCACCATACAAATGGAGTCTGACAAAAATGGCACCAGGTTTTCGTGAAAGATTACCTTCAGGGTTAAAACCGATTTCTTTTCAAGGGTTGCCGGATCGAGGAATACCTCCTTTCGTAATTCTTCCTGGAAGACAATTAACGACTACAATCGGATCTACAATAACAACAAAAGTTCGGTCAATAAAGTTACCGAAATATCCGTTCGATGTAAATAATTCAAAAATACAGGGTCACAAACCAGCCAGTAGATTCAATTTCAATTCTAAACCACTTACTCCACCGTTGACCCCCACAAGTGGAACATTTTCATCGTTTTCACCAGATTTATCAAAAATGGACCTAGACGAAAATCGAACACTTGACATGAGTTCAGATTTGACAAATGATGAAGTTCAGACTAACGATCCTAATCATTCTGAGTCACAAATATTGACGGTGAATAATGATAGTTCGTCAGAAGTTAAATCAGCCGAAATGAAATCTATTTCATTAAATACTTCAGAAACTAACATATCAGTGGCGAATAAATCAACACCAAACAGTTCTGGATTGGAAATGCTCGCTTCGTTGAGCACTGCTTTGAAAAACCAAGAAGTAATTGATCCCTTAATCAATAATTTAGAAGGATTAAATTTAACTAATGCTAATTCAAAGAATTTTATGGATGAAATGAATATCCCGCAGAAAGTTGCATCGATTGAAGTAGAACATAACGTGCTAGATAAGTCTAATAAGGGCGGTACGAACGAGATGCAAACTAATCATGTATCCGATGGTCGTGCTAGAAGTATAAAGAGAATAATACGATATAGGCCGTTGAAAAATTATGAAATATTTGATCTTCATTCTTCCAAATTTGCAATTGAGTTAAGACAAAAAATTCAAGCAGATTTGCCAGGTATACATTGGTTAACATGCATCTATTATTAAACGATTGCATTATATTGATACTTATTAAATGATTAATTTTTTTTAGTTTATAATGAGTCTGATATTATTAATCAATTACGAGAATTTGCCGAATCAAAGAATTACTCGCAGGATTCTAAAATTAAGTTTATAAAATCCATAAAAGAATTCGTTAAAGCTTCGCGGAAAAATAATCTTTTGAAGGAAGTCGAACTTATAATCAGTGATCTAGAAACTGGTTTGTCTAATTCAACTGATCGTTCTATAAAGAAGGTGATAATATGATAGTAGCATGGTAAATGTTAACTTTATAAATATGAATGTTTAAAAAATAGTTAAGATTTATACATGTAATTTATGATGCTAGCGATATATAAGGGTAGAGTGCATGTAGATCATTTGTCATATGATCTGCGCGGTAAATTTATATTTACATAGAAAATAAAAATACGTTACTAATAAAATTTTTTAAATATGTAGATTATTAAAGTAATTTATTTTTTTTGGAGCTTTAAAAATATATGTCGTACCTCAGATTAGAATAAGCATAGGTTTAAAATTGAGTTGTAAAATTATAATTTGATTCTGAGGTGCGGCAGCGTCATACTGAAATATACATAATATATGTCATGATAATATAAATTCTTGACTTTACTTACATACTATTCATCTATTTGGCATCGAACTAAACATTAGGGAGTATTACACAAATATTGGTAATTACTGTTATATATTTAATTCACAACCATCGCAAGAATAATGATCATAAAATTACAGGATACCAAGTATTACAAAGAATTGTAGAGACCTATACAGCTAGCACAAATCAGAATACGAAATCATACAAATTGACTTATATGCCTACGCAAGATTTTAGATAAGTTGAACTACAATCAAACATTTAAATATTGCGCAAGTGAATTGGAGCCATTAGATATGATAAAATGTTCAAAATTAATAGAGCATATTTCAACAGATTATATATTTGTTAAAGAAGCTGCACAGAATTAAAATATTGGTGGTATTCTTACAAAAGTATGTGCAATTGTAGAATTTTAGGTTAGTGAGTTTATTTTTCACCGTACAAAATTTAAATTTTTTCGATTTTAATTTGACGCATAATAAGTTAATTTTGATCTGATGCATCTCAAAATCAAATTACAACTCCACAAAATTCTCAGTGGTAACATTCTAATTGGTCGATTGTCATATGATTATCATATGCTTTTTTATACCGATATATTAATGAATTTTAATCCAAAATTTATATAATTTTACTATCGTTAGGATCAGAAAAATCTGCTTTGCAATTTTGCTTAAAGATCTAAAGACAGTTAAATTAGTAAAAAAAATTTTTGATCTATATGTACTCTATCCTTTTTTGTGAAATAAAAAAATTGAACATAAGAGAATGACTAATAATTGATATTAATATCTAGTAATATAGTTTTGAAGTGGCAATGCCTTAACGTTAAATGAGTGTCGCCAAGTGAAAACCAGGAAGTAGAAATATTTATAGTTAACCATTTTGTTCACTTTACGATACTCAGATACTGTATTTATTGGACATGCCTTCAGAGATTTAATACTGAAAATATTTATTATATTGGAATTATTTTTACCGTAATAGTTTATTTGTAATTTTTTTTTTGCGTCATTTCTAATAACGAATGTCTGAACTACAAGGATGAAAACTTACTCTAAAGGTAGAAAAGTTTTATTTTTTTTAGAAAAGATTCTAATAGAGATAGAAAGTTAGAATTTTTGGTGAAAGAGAATATAATCATTTACCTTACTTACTCAAAATTATAAAAGAATTTTAATTTCACCAAAGTAAGAAATAGAACCTTCGATTTAAACCATAGTAGTACTGCAGGTGAGATTTTAATAAAACAATCAAATATCCATACTTTTTAAATAAACCTTTATATTTTACAAAGTCTGTATAAGGAAATAGAGAATTCTCGTTCGTGGAATTTATTGTAAAAAATGTTGATTCAACAAATATTTCTCAAAGAATATTTATTGCTCGTCCCTGGTACGGTCCGTCCCGGTCCGGTCTTGGTCCTAAAGACCGATCCTAGCAGATGATCGTGGACTGGACCGTGGTCCAGGACCGGTCTACAAACCGATATATAAACCGATACATAGCACGGTCTATTGGCTGGCTTTCAAAGTAGGCTATGTGGTTTTTAATGTCCACTACGTATAAAAAAGACAAATTAATCGATGTTAGCATTGTCAAGTATGAAGCTTTAAAGACTCGTTACAAAGTAACATCATCGTTTGGCATAAAATTTGTCATTTTCAATTTTATATTTAAAAAGAGAATTTCTAATCACCAGTCTGGCTGATTTGATTAAATATCAGCCTATGCTATATCTCAAAAACCTACAAAGTAAACAGGATTGGGTACTCTAAGTAAAAATGTTCAGGACCCCTGAAAACCTCACAATAATTAAAATCGGGACCTTATATCTAATCTATATTATATTATATAAAAAAAATCCTTATAACTGCACTTTAACCCTAAATTTTAGCAACTAGTAATGATTATCTGTAGTAATATGTCTATAAATCACATGTTAATAGTATAGGCTGATATTTAATAAAATCAGCCAGGCTGATTTTAACAAAATCTCATTTAAAAATTATCTAAAATTCGGTCAATTATCTTGCCAAAAAAGATCGAACAGGTCTTGGATCATAACGACAATACATGGATAAGTCATGTGCATATAAGTAATGCGTATATAAGCATTCACATCATCGGAAAAATTGTCAATGACCGAATCGACAAGTTACTGAGACAAAATCAATAAGTTATTAACATTAATGAATTAGAAACTTATAGATTAGGTCATCGGAAATTTTTTTCTTTTTGTTAGTCAATGAGATCATTCTATAAGCTATTGACCGGTCTAGACCCGGTCCTCAATTTAGGACCGAAAACCGGTTGGACCGGTCCAAAAACACCGGTCTGGATCCGGTCTTCGAAAACCGGGTCTGGACCCGGTCTTCGAAAACCGGTTGGACTGGTCCAAAAAAGACCGGTCTGGACCCAGTCCTCAATTTAAGACCGAAAACTGGACCTAACTACTGTTCAGACTGGTACAAAGCTTGATTTAATATTTTTTTTCAAACATTTCTTTCATTGTGAAAATACTCATGTTTATCCTCTTTCAACTCGTCTCTAAACTATAAGATGTTAGCAATGATCACCACAATCAAAGTACAAATGCACTACTCCCGTAAGTACTGTTCATGTGTTATGTATACGTTGTACCTATTTTGAGCTATTAATTAAAAAGATAAAAAAATGTTTTTTACTTGCAAGACTAAAGATGCTGGTTGAATTAATTTTACCAAATTTCACCAATTCCTGATCAATTTTTTAATTTCATCAGCTGGAAAGTTGGACTGATTATTATAATTCGACTTTAAATTCGGGTTAAATCAGTTTGTTAATACAGTTAACTCTCTAAACTGAAGCTGACAAACCGAACACAAAGCTTTATGTAGAAAATTATTAATAAGTTTGGATTACACAGTAAATTTTTAAATCGACTCTAAAAATGTGTTACATATAATCTCGGTTCTGTTTAAGCAGAGTCGACTGTATGCTAATTCGGGTTTGTTTTTTGTATATAAGTGCGTGAGAGTGAAAACCTGCAAACTAATTATAGTGAATCATTAAATCGGTTTCTAGATTTTCACTTATATCATTAGGTTATTTCGATCATCACTGATTGTAGCCAATCAAATCACAAGATCACATGTAACTTAAAAAATTCCGTGAAGCAGAAAAATCAAGATATTACTATGATAACCACACAGTTTAACTTTCAAATAAAAGTTTTCATCACAAAATTTTAGTTATAAGAGTAAATTTAAATATCAAATATTAAGTAAATTAAAGCCGGCGCCAAACTCTGATTTTTGTATACTTCGATTTGGTAATCGATATAACCTGTCACAGATTCAGTACATGCAAATTATTAAGGTAGTGGCAAATATTACGTAATATTTTTTTTTACTACACGATACCTTCTTTCCATTTCCACTACACAAGATTGGCAATGGAGCTAATGGAGCTCAATGGTTACGTGAATGGAACTTTAAAAAAATAGTCAGCTCCATTGGGCTCCATTGAACTCCTGCCCATATAAGAGGTATTTGATTGGCTAGCTTATAAAATTTATGATTAGATTTCGAAGACACCTTTTCCCCCTCAAGATATTACGTAATATTTGTCACTATCCTTATTGATTACCAATAAAAACGAAAAACATTAATATGTACTGCACACGCGCTTTGCTATGTGAGCCGATCTACATATCGATATTTGTGTAGCACTCATCTAAAAAGTTGCCAATCAAAATACAGCAGACGCCATTCGGGGTTCTAATAAAAGTTGTAGAAAGAGATCTCTACTATTCTAGTTGTAGTAAAAATTGGTAAAATTGGTTCATTAGCTCTCGAGATACGAGCAAAAATATCTTCGCGACTATATATAAAATATATATATTGAGGGGTGTCAGTAGAAACCAAGCAAATTGTTTCTAAGTAAATTTTTTTTTAAACTTTAAAGTAAAATATCTCAAACCAAACTTGATAAAATTTTTTTATTTTAATTCTATATAATTATAGAATTAAAAGAAAAAAAAATTCACCAAGGTTGGTTTAATAATTGTTGAGATATTTTAATTTAAAATTTTAAAAAAAACTCGTTAAAAAAACAATTTGCTTGGTTTCTACTGACACCCCCCATATAGTCACGAAGAACTACTAGACCAATTTAGCAATTTTCTTACCATTATAATTGTACGTAGAGAGTAAATCAAAATAATTACACCATTTTATATATAATTTTAACACAATCTGATTGGCTATTATAGCAATAATCACTTGACTGGATTTATAGGAGGCCAAGACAATATAATAAAAATATGCATTTAGAGAATATGTATACAGTAGAATGTGCATTTATCTATAAGGCCCAACAGGGACTATATAATTATCGTGCATTTAAGGGGTGTTGCATTTAGGGAGGTTGCATTTAAGGGGTCTAGCTGTAGATACGTATACTGTATATTAATTATCAATCAGTCATCACGTACAGTATAATAAATGCACTATAATCGTAATGTTTATAAACAAGCTATCAAACGAAAGATTTTTACATTCTTAAACTGCAATCATCTAAATATCATTATAAAATAAACAATTGTACATTAACATAACGAATAAGCTTATTTATACTAATGCAATATTCAAATTTTCGATAATATTTAATAATTTTGCTAGTGTATAAAAAAAAAAATCAGGTTGTTTTGATAATATAATTGGCAATTCATTATCTGCATGTAAGAATTGCCTTTTAATCTCGTTTGCATAATCTAAATCTTTCATGCTTTTTAATCCACTCTTTAAGTTTATCATAAACGCCGAGTATTAGGCAGCTTTTATGGATCAGAATCTATGCATTGCATAGTTAACTCAATATAGAATTCTGGCGCCCCAACAAATTCTTACCGCAAGTTCATGACCATTGAAAGGTCTTTGACTAATTAACATTTCTGACATGAATCTAGTTCTGAGATGTAAGATTTCGTACTTTATGAACATACCTGCATTATAAATGTTGAATAAAAAATCTTGAAGTAACTGTAATTTTTCAAATAGGATTTGAAATTTTTTTTAGAAAAAGATTTCCATTATCAGCATATTGAAATATCATCATGTATTCATTTGTTTTTGTGTTTGGAATCCATTTCGTATAATTGACAAACTTTATAAATTATATATCTAATGAATCTATGTAATTAATAGTGATTTCAAAAATTTCCTTAGGTGATAATAGACAATGACCGTATACCATCCAGTCAGGTATAGCCCTTACCAATCATTTTAATGTTATCTAATTTATCATATGAAATCCACTCAACCATATGCTTATACGAGAAATTAATTCTAAGTTAAAACTCCTTTGTTCCTATTTGTCCATCCTTGATTTATGTTAGGATTACATGTCTTACATCATGTTTTATCTTTATTACAATGTGTAATTTCCAGAATTATTAAGAGATAATAATGTATAATGAATTCTTTTAAATCAGGAAAGAAAATACCCGATATATATTATAGTACTTAAAGGCCTGTATTGAGTCCCATGGCCTTGTCGGGCCGGATAAAACCGTTATTGGATGCTATGTACGCAACCAGACAAAATGAATCATTTTACAAATAATCTGTTATTGGCTGCTTCGCATCCAATAACTATATATTATAACTGCGATTCGAGCCAAAATTTTTTATTACTATTATCATAATTTTTGAAACATCTAATAACAATTAGCTGAATCTTTTTGTCCTTTGCATCATTTTTGAACATTCAGAATAAACGCACATCTTGTAATACACATTAAAGCTAGTATCTGCACTGTTTAATTTTGTTCCTGCATTTTATACTAAATATAAATAAAAAGTAAGTTTAACAGATACTGCATTGTTAGTGTCTCACCTTAATTCAAAAAATATTTTAGTAACAAAAAAACAAAAATACAAGTCAGCATAGAATAAAATTACTTAATGTTTTAGTTGAAACATTACAACAATGGGTTGTTTTTGAAAAAGTGACAATCATTAAAATGTTTAACAAAAATGATTTTATTTAATTACAGATATACACAAGGTTGTAGAATGATTAAAAATTGTCAGAATTTATACAAAAGGTTAAGGTTTGTTATACAAGAGTTAGTTTAAAATATTAGCAAAATAATTTTAAATAAAAAATTACAGATATTCATTATAATTACTAAAGATATTAAATAATTTGTAATATTAGTTTAGAACTTAATTAATAATGAAGATAGTTTTTTATTCTTTTGGAATAAATACATTTTGAAGAATTAAAGAAATAATAATTATCTGAAAAGACTGTTTGTGTTATTTTGAATCTGAACTTATAGAGTAGATTTTTGAAAAAAATCAAATATGATTCATAATATTTAATTTAGATATTTGTATTAATAATATATGTACTTTTATGACTAGCTATAATTTAAATAAAATAATTATTAAATAAAAAAAATGATATTAATTAGATTTATTAATTTTGTTATATATATATAACAAATTTTAGAGTAAAAAAGATAAATGTAAATATTATAGATTAGTTTTTAATAATAGATTTATAAATTTATATCATTTATAATTTAATTAATTATTTTAATTATAGATTATAACATGTTATCTTGCATATTTACAAAAGAATTTGCTGTTTAGCTTATAAATATTATTGTAAATTAATTAAATAACTTTGTAAAATTATTGCATAATAATATTATTAGAATTTTTACATAAAAAATGATCAGATGTAAGCAATAACATATTGATTTTAAGATAGCTTAAACAATGTGTATATAATTACTTTTCATTTTTAGCAATATTTAATTTATAAAATATATAAGAATTAGTAATATTAAATAATTATTTGTATGAAAGAATATATAAGTAAAACTTGCAGTTATATTCACTAAAAGTTAGATGAATTTAAAGTATTTTGTTATTTTAATGCTATAGTAGTGAATAGTCTATTTTGAATTTTGCTAAAGGGTATTAAAAAACGACGTTTTTGTTTTACGTACAATCATTTAAATTTATTTTATTCTCTAATTAATTAATTAATTAATTATTCAATTAAATAATCCTTATGAATTTTTTTTTAAAAAAAAACTTATATGTTGATTATTAAATTTATATAATAAGTGGATTTAAGTGAATTCGAAATTTTATACGTAGAACCAGTATTTCGGGTTGATCATCTAAACATCCGTACGTACGTAAGTACCTAAAAAACTCCAACACTAACAACTAACTTAACTAGGAAATTCCAAAATCACTTAAATTCCGTTTTTACTTACAACATAATTACAGGGTCAATCAAATAAGTAATACCGATACGTATATATAAAGTTATATATTTAATATAATATTACTACTGTATTACGTACTACTTTATCAGATATAATTTCCTATAGGCATTCGTAGGCGGCAAAAAAGTGCATCGGAAGTGAACATAAACACATTATATAATATTTATAAAATTTATAAATTTGGATAAACATTTAAAAGCACGAATATGGACCAAACAGGCTTTGAATATCGAAAAATTCAATGGTACAGGAAATCTAGAAACTTAATAACTTTATATAGAATAATAAAAGCTCATTGAAGATAAGCTAAAATTATCATTTTCAAGGAACAACCAAGATTAGAAATATACATATAAATAGTCAGCCTTTAAGTACAATTGGATTTTGGAGTATGATTTCTATGCAAAGAGGCTGAAGAAACAAGATGTCCTGCATCTTTATTGTATAAATTTTTGAATTTTTTTATATCATTGGAAATTTATTTTCAATGAACTATTAGTTTACACACGATCTCTATAAAAGGATATAGAGATTTTTAAACTTTCTGCATAGTACAACCCTGCGTAAGTGAAATTTTGTTAAAGGTAATAAACAGATGCTAAAGTAACTTTTAAAATAAATACTTTTTTTATAACGATTGCTGAAATCAAACCAGTATACTTAGTCACATGCACAAACTCTAATAATATATAGCGATAGAGATTAATGAATTGGATTAACGAATTGGATTCTTTAAACTGTGCTGTTCACATCACAGTGATAGCACCATAGTTAATGGGATAACCAATGCATGATTAATACGTACAGTACAGTACGTATAACATTGAAACTGATGAATATATGTTCAACCCATTGTAGCATTGTAGTCGATAGTTTGATAAAGCCTATATATATATCAAGATAAATATAAAATATAAATATATAAAGATATAAATATATAGATAATATATATATGTATATATAATATATATAAGGAATAAAGTTAGTTTTTTTTTTTGTGTGAGAATATTGGAGGTTACAAGTAAATTCATCATAAATGATAATGTAGTATTGTAGTACATCGATATGGATTGGTTTTACTATATTAACAACAATGACTTTTATTAATTATCTTTATTTTCTTTGTTTGCTAATATTCTACTTAATTCTTTTAATTCTTTTAATTCTTTTTTGTCTTTAGAACTTACATTACTTAGATTTAGATTTTCACGCGTTCAACGCAGCCCTTCATATAATTCTACCAATTTTAGTTATTCTCGTGCGTTACAATGAAATTTACATTAGTTGGCATTTTTGGTTAGTGAGAATATGAGGAAAAGGTCACGTGTCACAAGGATTACTTAAATCATAGTATTAAAGTATATCGATATCGAAGTTTTTTTTCAACGTACAGTACTTTATTGATACGTACGTATGTAGCAAGTACAATAAGATTATTTAGAGATAAGATAAATACTATATTAAGTAATAATCTTCGTCTGATTTCAACACCTTATTATCGTTTATTACTATCTTGCATTATTCCCGCATTTCCCCAACACATTTAATACATAAATAAATTTTAACAGTAACGGTACGTACGTAGAATAATTTAATTAACTAACTGCTAAGTATTTGAAAATCAATTTAATTAACTATTTTGATATTTTATTATTTTATACATTAGTGAATGAAATTCCGGTGATTGAAAATTTTATTATATAAATATATATAACAAAGTTTCGTCAAATTTATTATATACTAAAGATACGAATAGATGTGAGTAGATATTAGTAGATATTAGTAGATATGAGTAGGTACGAGTAAGTAAAATTATTTTTAGTAACAATTTTTAAGTTTCTTTTGTTTCAAACAAAGAAATTCTAAAAAAATATGCTATATACAAATTTAATAATTTTAGTTCATCAATAAGATAGGAATCAAGTTTATCTTGCAGTCCTACGTGTACCTATAAAATGTATCTATTTATAAAATTTAAAATTATCATAACCAAGAACAAATGAATTTTTAACTTACATCATGTAATTTCTTTAGCCATACACGATCCTTTAATAGAACCAATTGTCAACACATTGAGGACACATTGAATTCAAGAGATATCAACATCAATTGCTAAAACAATGCTAAAACAAATTAGCTAAAAAATGCCAACAAGATACATCGCGTTCTCGACCAATAAATATTAACTTTATTAAATTATTTTAACTGTTTATTTATGTTATAATATACTTATTTAAAAAAAAATGTTACCAGTATGTACAGTACGTACCGTACCGTACGTATGTACTTACATGTACTACAGTTACATAACTGATAATGACCATTATCGTAAAATTTCTCATTACTTATTTTTAACTTAAACATTTATATTTATATGTAACAAGTAAGTCATTTACGATGAGGTACAAAGATTACAATGTATGATCGTTACATTATAAAGGATACATGTGTACTTTGTACCTTAAAAAGAACGAATGAATCTAAATCTAAATATAAAAGTAATTTTTTTTTTTAGTATTATTCCTAATACAAATAATTGAGATTTTCGAAATGTTGTACACTGTTTAACGAAATGGTTTATCATGTGTACGAAACATTAACTTTACCTTTTATTTCTTTTTATTTCCTTTTGGTTATAATGAAATGTGTTACAAAATTTTTCATATCTTCAGGGTTAAATCGATAAAAAAATTTCAATTAAAAAAAAAAAATTTCGTAGACTTTGATTAAACTTAATAGTCTTTTCCGAAAATATGTTCATCTTTTTCAATTTACAGTAGTAATCCATTTAATTTAATTATTTAAAAAATGATATCATAAAAACCACGGAAAATTTTTAAAACCAAACACCATCGATCTTTACCCCACTCCCCTCCCCTGGTTATCTTTTTTTTTTATGAAGGAACGAACTATTTACATATATTTGTTCCATGGATCTAAATTAACAAATTTTTTGTATCAGACTAATGTTGTGCAAGTAAAACTCATGTGAACAATTTACGATGTTTACGATAGGTTGTACACCTTGAAAAAAACCGTAGTATTAAAGAAGTTTATTTTAAACAATCGATTAGTTGCATTTTACACAAACGCTTAAAATGAAATTTTCTGTGATAAAAAAATTTGATAAAAAAAAAAAAATTTGGTTAAACAAGATATCTTAAATATAATTAACCTGAATATTTACAAGTACTGAAGTAGGGAGAAGTGATATCAGGTATAACATGATATAAAGTTATACCAAGTGTACAAAGTCTTGTTAAAATTAGTTCGAAAAATCGAAATTAAATTAAAATAATCTTTGGAAAGACTTTGTAGTACTTACAATTTTACTTACGATTTTACTTATGATTTTACATACAGTTTTACTTACAGTCTTATTTGCACTCTTACTTGCAGTTTTGTGATTATAAATTTTGTAACCAACCATGTCAAAAACATGAGATAGCCAAGAAAGCTAGGATAAAAATAAAAAAATTAATTTATGAAACGATAAACCATATGCGCGTGTGAAGATTGACATGTTTCAAAGAGAAATGCATAAGCATATAAATGGTAAAAATAAAAAACATGTTATATACGTATACATGTTAGGTACATGTCAGATACATGTTGTAAAATGTTAATATGTTGGTGTGTACATACGTACTTCATTCGTTTGTCGGTTAATTAAAAGACGATTACTAAATCGTACAAGCTCGTACAAGCGGGTTAAACCTTTTTTTCTTGTCCGATCAAGAAGTAGTGTATATTATATCTTTATTATCCGTTCACCACTAATAGACCACTAATAGGAAGTGATATTTTAAACAATTCGGAGATTCGCGTCGATATGAATTAACACAAAGATGTTAAGATATTATGATAGGATACGAATGTGAATACATGCATATGTATATATTTTTTTTAAACCACTAAAATTTGAAATAAACACATTCTCGGACTGATACAAAGTAAATATAGAACTAGAAAAAAAAAATTACACAATAAAAATATTTACGAAACATGCATCGAGAAAAAAAAAAGAATTTCAGTCATACGTTATTTTTAATGTAATAAAGTTTTACTCAATAATGTGATTAAAAAAAGCCAATCACATGATTTTATCATTATCCGTATAGGTAATCATTAATCATTTCCCTATACTGATACATTCCTATACTGATACATACGTACACACATATCATTATCAAATATTGTTATAGACATTCATACTTATATATATAAATATATATATGTACGTATTAGTACTAGTATTACCGTTACTGTAATAGTATTGCATCTAATTTTAAAGATTACGCCATACTGTGGCTTTCTATCTCGGTCATTAAAAGGTTGACTTTTATCATCAGTGATTTATTATTAACAATTTTTATTGTTATATAATATTATACATCGATATACGGTATACTAGCATTTACTTTTGTAGAAATACATAAGTAGAAATGTACTACGTGGACAATCACCTATTCAGTAATGCAAAACTAAAAATAGTGTCAACATTTTAATTAAAAATGTATCAGTTAAAGATCAACATTGCATAAATTGTAAATTTAGTACTTTCAAAGTAACGAGATGTATGTAGCGTGCAATATAAATATTGAATTTTATATATGGGTGTTATACGATGTACAAAGTCACCAGATACTTTTTTATATGCGTAGGAGATGTTGCGTCAATTATATTAAGTTATTAACTTGTACAAATATATTATTCTATAAAATTAGAGTATCACCTTACTAGTGATAAGCATTTTTCGAATAGTATAAATAACCCACTTTTCCCCACACCTGTCCTCCTCTCTCTTTTCTTTTCGTATCTTTTTTTCCCCTAAATTTATCGAATCTTATCGAATCTTATTGAATTTATTGAATTTTATTGAAATTTATCATTTGTTTACTTTTACTTCAATTGGCCAATCACGATATTATTGTCATCTGTTATTTCAAAGAAAAAATAAAAAATATCCTGATTTTTTTTTTTAAAAAAAAAATTGGATAAATGTTATATAAAATACTTGTGATCTAGGTTATTTAGGTTTGATGTTTAAAAAAATTTATACGTAATATATAATTGCAAAAATTATAATACAAAGAATACGTATACATACATACATACATATATATATATATATATATACGTACATATCGATACATAATACGTACATATAATAAGTACGTACACATAATTGTATATGATCTTACCTGTCTATATACCTATTACCTGTTAATTCTGTTAATTCTGTTAATTAAAACAAAACAAAAAATGGCTGCTACCTATATTCCATCTTCTCCTTCACATTCTTACACTAGGGAATGTTATTCCTCTTCTAGTGATAGTGAAGATGACTGTCAACATTATAACGACCAAAGTTCAAGCAGAAAATCGGTTCAATTTTCGAGATTTCTTGTGGTTCATGAAACATGGTGTAACGACGAATATGATCGTACCTCAACCGAACCTGCCCGTCTTAGCTTTAAGGAATACTCCGAACTTCTCCAACTAAGATGTGATCTACGACGTGAAATGGATAAAATGATGAAAGCCGCTGCTGCTGAACAATCATCAACAAATGACCAACACCAAAATCAAGACTAATAAATAAACAAATAACAATCCCCACGCCGTTATATTTTTGGTTTTTTGTGTTTGATACAAAAAACTTTTTACAACGGTCCGCCTCATTGACTATCAAGTCTGAAAATCCCTCGATGTGGTCACGAGAATTCGAATTTTCCTATTCCGTCGTCTCATTCCAAAATTCGTTCAATGCAATCTTCAAACAAAAGTATTCCTACCTACGTATTACAGATTTAATCATCTATTTTAGATTGTATAGTAACATACACATACTATCTTCGTTACCCTATTAATACATATTCCTTTTTTTTTTTTCTAATACATATTTCTCCTTTTTTTCTAATACATATTTTTTTTAATATACTTTTTTTTTTTTTGTTTCTTAATATATATTCTTTTTTTATCTTACATTTTTTTTTTTCTTCCTGTAAATTTTTTTTTTTTTTAACTCTTTGTGTTATGAGATAGACTGTATAGGTTTACAGTTTATTGATGTTAAATAAAATTCTTCC
The DNA here is from genome assembly GCA_910591915.1 of Cetraspora pellucida. Classification (NCBI taxonomy): domain Eukaryota; kingdom Fungi; phylum Glomeromycota; class Glomeromycetes; order Diversisporales; family Gigasporaceae; genus Cetraspora; species Cetraspora pellucida. The sequence continues at coordinate 20,369 of CAJVQA010001639.1, forward strand.
TTGTGGTATGCTTGATATGCTTGATTTTAAAATATAATTTGGTTTTAAAATATAATTTGGTTTTAAAATATAATTTTGATTTTAAAATATAATTTGATTTTAAAATATAATTTGATTCTAAAATATAATTTGGTTAAAAATATGTTTTTGATCTTAAAATTTTGATAATTTTAATCTATTACATTTTGTTTCCTTGTTTATTGTTCACAATAAAAAGAATTCTCACCGTATGTGTGTCCCGAATCTCTATGTTATTGTCCTCCAAACATTAATGCATTACCTATTTAGTTACGAGGTACCATGTGTTTATACTACTCAACGCGTTGTTCTAGACGTTGATCCTTTCTTGATTAGAAAATAATTTATTCGGATACTTATAAACAAGAAAAATGTTACGCGTCAGTCATGCATAACTAATCATTACATACATATTTTTTAAACAATGAAATGAATGACTGACTTGCTTACGGATTCTTAATTTTTTAAAACTCCGATATACTGTATAAAAATAAATGCTGTGCATATTAAAATGATTGTCTGTCAATTTGCCAAGCCGATATAAAACCTTTGTTAGTTATTTCATTTATACTATCATCACGATCACATCTGATTGTCATCATCTTTTAATACAGTAATAACAACTTATAATATATAATCCAATAATTCGAGTTATTCTGATAGTCCGATCATAATAAGCTATCGGATAATTATAATAATTATCAAATTATAATAATTATCATTATAATAATAATAATAATAATAATAATAATAATAATAATAATTTTTTTCATATCGGACATCGGACATCACCCATTGGTTTTTTTTCACGAGTACAATTACCAAAAAGGAAAATGGAAAATGAGATCGTTACTCTGTCATAATAAATAAATTTAAATCAATTTCAAAATTAAGTGTTTATTATTGTATATCCCGGACAAAATGAAATTCCCTTCCATCCAATGAATTATCAATAATAATCCTAATCCTAATACGTAATCTGTAATAATCCTCTTAATAATCCTCTTAATAATCATCCTAATAATCATCCTAATAATCCTCTTAATAATCCTCCTAATAATCATCCTAATAATCCTCCTAATAATCATCCTAATAATCATCCTAATAATCCTCTTAATAATCCTCCTAATAATAATCTTAATAATCTAAATAGTCCTAAGATAGTTATTGGATAATCCTAACCTTCCATGTGAATAGTGAATAATGATATAAGATATACGTAGTATTGTCAATTTTCATTTTTATCCCCTTTTTTGTATTAATCTCCAGGAAATACATAATGCCGAAATTATGTACTAATCAAAATCGTGCAAAAAATTTAATTTAAAAAAAATTTTTTTTTTTATCTGATCGTGATTGTGCATGTGTGTGAATTAAGTAACGATAACTACATGTATGTGAATCAAAAAAAAGTACTGTACGTACTTACATGGGTTACATACATATGTAAATGTTGAGTATTTCTTTTTATTCAAAATTGCTCCTTGAATTTCAATCTCCTCGTTTCTCTAAATGAAGTATCTTTTGTAAAGATCATTGCATAATATTATTATGTTTACGTAGCAATAAATATATATTTATAGCATGAACTCGATTTTCGTGCAACATTAATATTATAAAAAAGACAAAAGTAAAATCGATACTAAAAATTATGAAATCATTTATACGTATTCTGTCAAATTTACATTTTAGTTAATAGATCCTTTCACACAAAAAAAAAAAATTGCGCCATTAATTTTGACATTTTGGCAAGACATATTGTTCATAATGTTTATTTTTATTTGTCAAAAGTTATTCATATGACTACATACTATCGCTATATATTTTTTTGATGATTTCTCTTGATTGTACTTTTTTTTCCAATTAATATATTCAATTAAACTTGGTAATATACTGCCGGAGATAAACTTTTAAAATAAATACTGGATGTATTAATATATAATTTAATTATATATACGTATTAATATTATTAATATTATAGATTATATATACGTATTATATATATTATATATATTATATATAATATTATATATATTATAAAATTTTATTAAAAAACATTCTACAGTATGTTTAATCATAATCTCTAATGATCGATTCCGCGAAGCTCAGGTTTTTTTTCGATTTTTAACAGCTGCCCTACCTTGTTTAGTGCGTCAAAAGTTCGTCGAGCGTAGTCCCGGTTTACATAAGGAAAGCATCTTCCTGCGTTACGAACACAAAGTAAAAAATTCCAATGATATACTTTGTGTTCGCAACGCAGGATTATGCTCCTCTCCTTATGTAAATATGTAAACCGGGGCTACGCTCGACGCACTAAACAAGGTAGGACAGCTGGTAAAAAATCGAAAAAAAACCTGTGCTGTTCCGATATAATAGGTGATTATATTTTATACGTAGTCATGATTGATTATTGAACGATGTTCAGTATGGTTAATTTATTATAGTTCAATCTGGTTAATTTATTATATGAATATTATCCGGGTATAGCTAATTACACATGGGTTTATATCCAAACCACGTGGCCTTCGGCTACGTGTAATTAGTTACACGATATAACTATAACAAATTTATCAACTTGGCTAATTTAGTTAAATTTTTAATTGAATCTAGAAAATGATTTTAGATCAATTATCAAATACTGTATTACTAAACTGTAAATATTGTAGTTCAAGTTACGTATCCGATATAACTATATTTAATATATTATTTAATTGTTTATATTCTTGTTTAATTAAAAATAATTTTAATTTATTAATTTGATTTAAAATTTAAACCTTATTAAGTTATAATAAAATACTACTATATAACTTTTTTGAACTATAAAGTTACAATAATTTTAGTTAATCTTTTAACAATTAATCAAAATTATCAAAATTAATTTATAAAAATCTTTATAATATATATATATATTTATAAAAAATTATAATTTATATTTTTATTTTTATTTAACTAAATATTATATAACATTTATAAAACAATACAAGTTGTTAATAAAATTAAACAAATTAAAATTTAAAAAAATTTAATTTTTTAATTTTATTGTTTATTTTATTTTTGTTTTTTGAATTAAAGTTTCTGTTTTTAGAAAATAATATTTTTATTTAAGTTATATAAACATAAATAATTTCAAAATTTTTTATATAAAAGATTACAACTATTATATATATTTTTAATATCTAATTTAAATATTTTGTTTATACATTATTATATATAAAAATTTTGTACTAACTATTATATTTGCAAACAAGTTTTGCTTATTTAAATCTTTTGTATATTTAATTATCTTATATTATAAAAACATTTTTAAAATTAAACTCATCTAATATACTTAGTTTTTGTATTATAAAAACATTTTTAAAATTAAACTCATCTAATATATTTAGTTTAGTACATATCAATACTCTTAAAATTATTTTATTCTTAACAAAATACTTATTAAAATTTTTTATATTTTAAATACAATTAATTTAATTTTATATATATAATATAATTAAGTTAATATTTATAATCACAAATATTTTGTTAAATCACTACTGTTATATTATTTTTACTTTTGTAAAGCTTATTAAAACTTTAATACTAGACCTGTAAGTCAATAGCACAGTGGTTAGTGTTTCTAGATTTCAATTACAAAGTTGTAAGTTCAAGTTCAGAGAGCAACAAAAACTTTGCCAAGACCACAATTGAAAAAAATTTGCAAAGAATTTTTATTTAAAAAAAAAACAAGAACAAGATTCATATGAAAAAGAATACAGTAACTGGCATAATCACAGGGTTAAAAACAATTAGATAAGATGTAATCTATTAACAAATAATATTAACATTAAGAGAGCCTGATTTAAGAATACATAGAATTAAGAATATCAAAATTTACAGACAATCCAGCTAGTAAGTTATATGAAGTTAAGAAACTGCAGATTGAAGAAGATAGTAGATCCTATATTATGGAACTAGAAACCCAGGACATCATATAATAAACTTAATGAAGTATAAGTTATCTTATAGTTTAATGACATACAAGGACTACATGCTGTTCAATGATTTTTGCAGAATGATAACTCTGATCTTTAAAAGATATAACAAGTTCTAAAGGTGTCTAAGGACTTTCAAAATAGTAAAGAAAGATAAAGATAAAAAAAAAAACTTTAATACTTAGCTTTTTAATATATTTATTATTATTATTTTTTTTTTAAATATTAAGATGAGTACTTGTGACCCAGGATTTTATTAATAGTATATTTGGCTAATGGTTGCATTACAACCACAGGGGGCAATCATGGAAAGAGTGTACAACTAGCCACTCGTACAACTTTAGTTATTGTCTAATTTAAGTAGTCCGC